>JBBPLZ010000022.1:4990-40010 GCA_038090055.1 Hemileccinum hortonii | reverse complement strand
GGCGATCCAACATCCGTCGCTTCAGGACCCTTTGATCCTGTGTTATGGACCGCGTCGTTTGCGGGTCAATCCGATCTACAGCCAACACACGCGGGGAGGTGGCAAAGGCGTCAACAATGTCCACAAATTCGAGCGTTTCCTGTGGCACGGTACAACAGTCGTCGCGAGCGTATACGCACCCGTAGTGTTCGGCAAACAACCCTGCACGCTCCTGCAAGTGTCGGAGAATCCACACGGTGAGACCCTTGATTCCCGACCGGCCACGGGCACGCTCACACCCTGATGACAGCACCCGATCTCGTCGCCATGGGCACCTTTCTCAACCCTGACACGACTCGGATCATCGCCAAACGCATCGTCCTTTCGGGACACCCCTTCCGCGTGCACCGCAAGACCGCGACAGTGCGGTACATGTTCTTTGAGCCGGACGACGTCGCGTACTATAAGCCGGTACAGCTGCACACCAAGCTTGGGCGGACGGGCCACATTCGGGCGTCGCTCGGGACGCATGGGTATTTCAAGGCGGGATTTGATGGGCCTGTGACACAGATGGATACGGTATGTATGGCGTTGTATAAGCGGGTGTATCCGCGGTGGAGTGAGGTGTGGCGGACACCTGTGGAGGTGCGGGAGGGCAGTGGTGAGGGCACGAATGCGAGCGGGGATGTGGTGATGCAGGACTAGGGAGGGAACATGGAGTTTGTCCGTGAAGTCCAATCAAAAAGTGCCACCTCAACAGATCTCTAGCGAGGTTCATGCATATGTCTCGCGTTCATGACGATAACAAGATGGAAATTTTGAGCTCGACAACAACGCGAGTACATGATACTAATGCACAACAAGGTCTGGTGTCTATAGTTCCCACATGAGCTTTAAACTATCAGTTACAACATCCATGCGTTACACGCTGGCAGCGAAACAGAAACGGTCACAATGAGCATGAGGAAAAGACGATTAAAAAAAGAAAGAATATCTATGACCTCCGCCCCTGTTCACGGCCTGTCCTCGAATGGATTCTCAACGAACTCGGGTTCTCTCCGTTCCCGGTCCCGGTCCATTGGGCTGGCGAGCGTGCTCTCCGAGTTGGCGATAGACAAACGCGCTGGATTCACGCCTGCATCGGCGCCGGTGCCCGCGGCAGGTGCGGGCTGGGGAGGTACGAGCAAGATTGGGCGTTTCGGCAGCAGACCTAGCTTGCCTGGAAAGCACGACCCGTAAATATACGCATGAAACGAAAAGGTGAATACGTACTGAAATCGACACCTCCCGGCGCGCCGGGCGTCGCACCCTTGGCACCAGTCATTGTCGGTGAGAGCGATCGAGTAGGAGGACTGCCCAAAGATGGTTGCACACTCGAAGAGGACAACACAGGCGAAGCATACGATGGCGGGGAAGAATTCGATTCAGAGGGAGGCGGTGGGGTAGCCGGGTTATCATTGCGCGATGTCGTTGTAAAACTCCGCGCGGTAACAGGTTGTGGAGCAATAGCAGGAGTAGAAACGGCAGGGGCAGGGGCAGGAACAAGGGTAGAGGGAATCGTCTTGACGGTTTGAATCTCTTCGTCATCACCGTAGAGATCGTATCCCCGTGAGTTAGGATCATAGTACGAGGGCCGCTGCGAGCTCGTGGGCTGCACAGGCTCGGTCGCTGCGGGACGCAGTATTCCTGAACGTGGAGGAGAGGACGAGTATGTGCTTGTCCAAGCTGGGCGTGATTCACTCGTCTGTCTTTGGGGATTCGGGGAGGGCTGCGCATATGCGCCTTGTCCTTTGCCCTGTTGCTGACTCGGTACATAATACGATCCTGAAACCGGTTGTGGGGCTTGGCCGGGAGGGGGGGCTTGGCCCGACCACCCCTGACCTTGTTCGAATTCTTGCATCTTTGCTTTCACTTTGGACACGATGGACGAAAAGGTCTTCTTCCCAGCTACGAATGAATTATCAGAAATGAGACGCGTCAATGAGAGAGAAGAGGAACGGAGGAGATCGGGTTGCATGACGTGGGATGCGATCGGACGTACATTCAGCGATGCGATTGAACCCTTGCTGGAACTCGGCCATGGTATCCTTTCCACCCTGACCTTGGATTTGTGGTTGACTCTGAGATTGACCGACTGGGCCCCTGGTACCCCTCCCTCCCCGTTGGGCTTGATATGGCTGATACATTATATATCCCATCCCATCCTGTTGGGCCCGTTCCTGAGCGACAGCTTGCTGTTCCTCGAGGGCAAGCATCCTTGCGAACTGTTCGTCGAGAGCTTCCTGAGAGCTCTGACGCCGGGCATGAAAGGACGGATCTGACTGGAGCTGGTTCGGTGATTGCGTTGAGCGCGGGGGTGAGGAAGGTGGAACGAACGACGGGTCGTTCATCCCAAGGAGCACATCGAGCGCACGATCGTGATCATTGTCCGCCGATTCGAGCACGTCGAGTCTAGATCAAGAGTTTAGAAAAACCAACACAGAAAACAAAAGGGGGTTAACGGACATGACAGCGTCATCGAAATCAGGGAAGATGGCCTTGAGCGACGCAATTCGAGGGTCCGGCTGACTCATATCCGTCTCCTGCAGCGGAGGCTGTGAATGTATCGGTTGGGCGGGTTGAGGTGGTGGGGAAGGAGACAGTATCATGTCAAGATCTCGCCAACTCGTACGCCCGGGGGAAACAAATGCGTCGTCCTGAAACGCGGGCTCTGTGTCGCCACGTAGGTAGCTTGTCGTTGTCGCTGTCGACGGCGATGAGCTTCTGTCGTTTGAATGTGAGCCCCACGGGTTATTAATATTGCCCTGTTCCACGAAACCGGATTGTGGCTGGACTAGTGAGTGCATGATGACGGTCAAGAATATAGGGGACCCACACACCTGCTAGCTGCGATTTATGTCGTTGGCGTTGCTGGAGCGCAGTTAACCTCGGCGCGACCTGTTGGGACGCCGCAGTAGGGCCGTAGTAGCATCAGGGTGGCTGTGATCGTCCCAAGCACTGCCTGGCGGCCGATAGTAGTAAAGTCATGACATAAAGCAGACTTGAACTCCAAATTCAGTGACCTACAAGACATCTAGCGTAGATTGGTCCAAGAGGACGATTACAGTAGATATATAACACGCTTGTACGATAAAGGAACAAGTGATAGTGGTGGAAAGTCGGATCACTCTCTGGTGTCGAGTTTTTGAGGAATGGGAATACGGCAACATACATGACGAGGGGGAGGATGCATCAGCAAACACAACGTCGAGATTACCAACACGCAGAGATCACCGCTCGAGACTGACAGACCTCTTGGCGGACTGCAACTCGCCGTGGAGCGGTAATTCTTCATAGCCGGGCTGGCAAATCCGAGGTGGCTTTACGTTTGTCAGGTTGCGCTACCATGACAAACATAAGATCAAATGCCTGCATCACACCTTGACAGTCTCCTGGGAACAGAGAACGGCTCTCTTGACGATACACCCCTCGGCTGCACCCTTTGCCTCCAAGCCTACACGGCAGTGGGGAGCACCTTCCACTTCCATATGACACTGGTACGATGGCACCGCGGCGCAGCTTACTTGGAGTTCACCCTATGCAATCGGCTTGCCGGTGGCAAGGACATACCTGCGAAGCATCTATGGCCTCAGCTGAGCTATATTTGGACGGTAAAAAAAACTTGGGATCAGGTCCCACCAGTAAATTCTAAAATGTGGCGTAAGGCGTACAAGTTAAGACATTACCCGTGCAAATGCACTCACCACATCGAGTTCCCGAATGGGGTTGACGAACGAAGCCACCCCAGAATTCAGATGAAAGCGTGGCGATCTTCCCCCGGCGACGAGAACAAAGGAGAGAGCGTTGATCGAGGACAACGTGTAGCCATCTTTGATGATTGGCGGGGGAGTTCAGCCAATGGCATCGGTTTTGTTGAGATCTATCATTGCAGATCTATCATTGTAGGATCATGTGAGATGACGAGTTGGTCTCTGCAGACATTTGCGAGCAATGTCCTAGGCATCATGAAAATACGGTGTAATATCTCTCTGAACACAGCACTTAGTGGTTTAGTGACGAGCATCAGGAACTGCTCACCACTCAACTACTGGTAAACGAGCGCGGCAGCTCCATGTCGGCGACTTTGGGAAGGAAGTCACCCGTCTGGACTGTTCCAGATGCGGAACAAGAGAGTAAAGTTGGCTACAAACGTACCGATTCAGTCCCCTTGTTGTGAAAATAAATGCGTAGCCTAGTACGTTAATCTTGCCGTCTTCTGCAGTAGTGGTAGCCAAGGTCGCCAAGTCCGAGGACGCGTTCAACGCCGTTATTTTCCTAGATTCAGAAGTATTTGTTGCATCTCCACTGGGTAAGTTTGAGTACCGGCAGGTTGATGACCTTGCCATAGGCTCCTCCTCCGAGTCTCTCGCCAACGACCCACTTTGAATCATGGGAAACTGGGTCGCTCCGCCTTGGCTTTTTTCGTGCGTTCATCTGCCATTGACAGCTGAATGATCCCATCAGAAAAGGAACACACTGTGGCGACAGTCTGCGCTTGATGGCCCATCTGGCAAAGCATTTAGTAAGCCTGAGTATCTTCATTCTTGTAGGAACCCCTTCACTTGAATTCGTCATCCGGACCCACCTAAAATTGTTGCAGTGCCAAACCTACCCAATGGCGCAAGAGGAAGTCCATTTACGAAAACCATGTGAGGTGCATCTCAGCGGGGCTGGGCTACTAGTTCAGGTGCCAACCTAAGAAAGAAACCCTTTCTGTCTACTCCTGCACTCAGGGCAAACAAGAAATCGAGCGGCAACTCAACGGTGTACGAGAAGAGATGCTCACGCACCGCTGGCTCATTCGGGGTAATGCGACGGATACGGATGTACACACCGTACGCCAAAATCGGAAGTGGCGCCGACGTTGGCGACGCTGAGCAGCCGTATTCCATGAGCTTGGAGTTCCTTAGGATGCCGACGATTGCTTGAATTTGATTCTCCCCCAAGACATCTTGGCGATCCTATCGATTATTCGACAGATCGTGACTGGTAACATGTATTGGACTCCTACAATGTTATATACATACATGATACACACATCCGACATGTTCGTGAGGCCTGATATTAAGATATTGGCCGGTATGGGATCTGAAACGCTGAAAAGGAGAAACATACGGTATGATGGTACATGGTACGTATCTGCAAATGTGACTCTGCATCCACACGTCGCGAACGGCTGACGGTGGACCGGTCGTTGACCGGCCGCGCGCGTAATTAAGTTAGTATAACGATACATGTAAGTTAGCTCACCTCCGTCCCGACCTACCTAAGCGGGCCGAAGTGACGCGCACCTCAACATGCCCCGGTCAACTTCATTCGGTCCTCCACTTCCCTCCACTTCCTCCATACATCCAAAGACCCTTCGACGCAGATCACACGTAACGCAGGCGCAACGTGCTTCAAAAACGCGGCGACGCGTTCCGGGTTGTCGATCGGAGAATCACGGACATTGAGCACCTGAAGTGCAGACGGCGAAAACGTTGCATTCTGCGTCCCTTGCACACCGTTCGCCTGACACGATGAGTCCACGTCGCTTTGCTCATCTTCCCGCCCCTCCTGGGGCTTGCGGGGGTCGGGACACGCCTCTGGCCACGGCAAGCACCGCCCGTCAAAGGCCACTCGCAGCCTTTCCAGCCGGGAACACCGTCTCACAAATGCCCCGACGCCGTCGAGCGTCGCTGACACGAATCCCGGCAGGTCTTTCGACTCCTCCACGCCTACCCATGGTATCCCGCACTCTTCGAGCTCTTGGAGATGCGCGCCCCATGCGTTTGCCGCTTCGCGCAAGAACCCGTCGTCGATGGCGATCGTACCGAGATGAAGGAGTCGGAGGGTGCGGAGGTGTGGGAGGGCAAAGAGGGGAGAGAGCGTTTGGGAGGGGTGCATGATGAAGGGTGACGTGGCACTCGAGCCCGGGCCAAGGTTGTGCTTGAGGGTGATAGAGAGCGTGTGAGGCGGGGAAGGCACTGTTGACGCGGACGTCGTGGTGGCATCCTGGCAGGTCTTCCGTACTTGGCGAAAGAACGATTCGATAAGGGCACTCGGGGCTTGGACATCGTAGGAGAAGATGATGCTATCAAGGAAAGGGGATGTAACAAGCGAGAGAAGAGCTGTACATTGTTCGAGCGAATAGGCCATGACTTTGAGTGACCTTAAGGAGGGAAATGTCCGTTTGGTAGTTACTTCACCGGGACCATCGGCTTCGACCGGAGAACAACCGTTCGCCAAGAATTCAAGGGTAATATCGCGACGCATATGTAAACTCATCTCCTGCAGGTACTCCATCCCGGCGAGACAGGCCAAGCACACGGCCGAGACATGGATCGTCCAGCTCAAGTCCAGCTTGCGCAGAAACTTAAACTCCCCTTCCAAAAGTTTCACTGCAAAAGGTGAATTTGGTGACGCAGACGTGAAGGATTCGATTCTTAATGTTTCCAGTCGTGTTGTTTTGCTACGTATAGCCTGGAACAAGTCATAGACTTCCTCTCGTTGTGATGCCCTGGGACATATAACGCTAAGACTCGTCACCGACTCTAGATGTCGCTCAGTCGATAAGACATTCGTCAATAGGTGTATCATTGGTGCAGCGACCGAGATGACGGAGTAGTCAAGGGCTCGGAGAGAGGGAAACAGGGAGCCGAAATTCGATGGAGTGATGATGGTAGCCAGAGCAGCATCATCGAGTCTGGGAAGCGAGAACGACGCAGGCTGGGAAATGGACCAGACGCGGTGAGCATATTTCTTGACAGAGGCCCAGTCCAGGGGGGTGGGGTCTCTCTTGAAAGACTACATGGGTGGATTCAAAGGAAAGAGCGTGACCGTGAACGCGAGGCATGGAACATCGGCGAGGTCGCGACTCACAATACTCTTTGCCCGCTTGGTCAGCTCCCAAAGGTCGGAGGGCAAGCACATGACGAGTGGGGAGAGTGAGTGTTGCGTCTTCCAGAGGACGTCGAGGGCAGGCTCTGAGAGTGCTTTACACGTCCGAGCAAGCCTCGCGACGTCCCTGGAGTTCCTGAGATAACGACTGTCGTGCCACGCCGGACGGTCATCCGCGAGAAAGTGGATAATGTAGAGTGTGAGCTCAGGAATGAGGAGGCAATGGTGCATGGTTCGTGATAGTCGACCTTTCTGCAGTAAGAACAGGGATTGATGGATGAGAAACGTCAGCGCTTCAGCCCCCGCTGAAGCGATGGCAGAGCGACCGCTTTGGAGTATGTACTAGTCCAATCGCGGTTTTCTCTCGCTTTTCGGTTGGTCCGATAACCATAAAATTAAATAATTCAGCACCCACCGTACCGCCGACACCGACACCGACGACGACGTTATCATCTTTGGCAGTGTTCAACCATTCATGAAGTGGCACAAGGTAGTACGAGGAAGAGAATCAGGAGATGGTTGGATAAAATCAGAAATGCGGATCAAGTTCGCCCGACTCCAAGTCGGAGCCTCCCTGCAACCACTGGCAGTAATTTACACACGACGACCATGGGACTTGCCGGTCGTAAAACGGACATGCCAAAACCTTCTAGGTTTGTGCGCCAGCTAAGTGGGCCATACATGTCTAGCATGGAGGGTGTATGACTTACGAGAGTCTCATTGTCATGCAGGCATTATGATCCGGGCCTAATTATCCCAGTCCCGGGCCGTGATCATGTGTCGATAAGCTTCCAGGTTTGTAACCACACCTGGTGCTACCCGCCCCACTGCCTCATGGTATTAAGAAATATCCTATATTCCACGAGGTTTATAGGAAGGCATTCCGTCATTTGGAAACATGGTGAGAAATATCGTTTGGTTGGTGTGAGGATACCGTTGGTTAAGACAATCCTCCAATTAGCATTTTCCCCCCACCATACGACTCATCTAGCTGACAATGCAAGGAAAGATCAGTCATAAATCATTCGTCTTGACAGGAAGCTAACAGTAATGTTAGGTGGGTTTCCTTGCTTTGCGACTCGTTGGCGTCTTTTCTGACAGCCTGCAGACACGGTGCTTTTGCACTGATCGATGCGCCTGCGAACGCCACTCAGGTTTTTGGAAATGCCTGGTACACCTGTTTACCAGTGGTTATCAGATATAGGCCCTGTTGTGTGTCTGGCCATGTGACGAGTCTTTGCCACCATAATAAGGTTTGTGATCATTGATTCTTGCAATATCACAAGACACGATGCTAGATATAGCCTTGTTGCCTCGATCGAGAGGGTACACTAACAAAGTGCTGGAATGCAACATTAAAGGCATATCCGGCTTCTGTGTAGGATCAAGGACTGCGGGAATTAGAGATGCACGGAAGTTCATAACATACCAGGGATTATGACGTTTTCATTGACATGAACTTGTCATAATCCCCGGTGTGTAAGAACCGGTCCCATAGTTAAAATGTATCATCAAGGCAAAGTATGTTTTAACCCTCAGAATAGCTGCATGTGTTAGATGACCTACAACAGAACACCTCACAGATTTGGGATCAGGTGTTTTCCTGATCATTTCAAACTTAGAAGACCGTGTCGGTGAGTAAATTGTTCCAGAAGACCTTATTGGCTGGCCCCTTACATTACATAATAGTCAGGTACTTTTTTTTCGAATCCTTTCCACCCAAAACCATCTGGTCACACGTAGCAGTTCCTGAGTAATCGGGTGTTCTCTAGAATCGTGCTGCAGCCTAGTTGGCGCCGCTGTCTCCACATAGAGCACCCGTGACACGTAGCACGGTGTTTTGAATGGACTACTGGTAGGTTGGTTCCGATGATCCGATGTGCCGGCGCTGACATTCCCTGATCATGGGTCCGATGACGTACTTTGAGGTAGTCTACAACATGTCGTCTGTAAATTTCGATGGACTTGAAGCTCTCGAGCCAAAAGGAGTCTACTCAAAACAGCATAGCAGTGGAAGCGGACGCGTATGATCGTTCGCGACCAACTTTCTATCTTCTCCGAGAGATGGTTTCCATACTAGCTCTACAGTGCACGTCACTCCTCCCCGACCTCAGGCCCTCCAATAATGGAAACCAATGACACGTTCTCTTGCTCGTGACTATGGCAATCCCACCGACAAACAAATGGTGACCGGATCTGTCTCTTTGTTCGTCATAAGCTTTGCTGGCAAGGATCATGCTGCAGTTAACCTTGCGGAAGGTGGAGATCCCGTGAATTGGGTGTCATATGGTGAACATCCGATCATGGGTTCGGTATGTTTTGCCGTACTGTATAAGATGACACGGCTGCTGGTACAAGGGAAACCAGCCTCGTCAATCTCCTCCAGCGATGAAATCCGCGTTACTTGCATTTGTCGCGCTTGCAGTCTCTGGATGCGCGGAAGCTGCGACTTATTCGCTTACTGACAGTATCTCCGGGCAAGCATTCCTCAATTTCTTCTCGTGGCAAGCAATCGCTGATCCAACGAATGGGCGCGTGTACGTGATACTATCCGTTCCCTGACATTCGCTGATGGTATGAGGTAGGAACTATGTCGACCAGGCGACAGCTGAAGCGGACGGCTTGTATTCAGTTTCTGGGAGCACCGTCACTCTGCGCGCGGATGATACAACCGTCCTCAGCTCTTCCGGACCGGGTCGAAATTCCTTCAGGTTGATGTCGAACGTCCAGTTCAGCAACCACGTTGCGATGTAAGTGGAACAATGATTGCTGCATTTTGTTTTCCGCTGAAGGAATCACAGTTTCGATATTGGGCACATGCCTCAGGGCTGTGGAACATGGCCCGCTGTCTGTAAGTTGTTTAGTTTGTCTGGACACACAGGTGCTCATGTATTTTTAAGGGTTCGTTTCGTGATTAGCACCAAGACTTTTACTAACGCTTTCGCCACCTGATCTTGATCGTTTACAGGGTGTGTTGTTTCGTGCTTCGTGTTTTGTCAAGGAGTTTGATGCTGTTTCCAGGAAGTTGGTGACAATTGGCCGAATGAGGCGAGGGTCACAGACATGTACCGTCATTACTGCACCTAACAGTTATCGGACAGGGCGAAATCGATATCGTTGAGGGCGTCAACAACCAGACACCAAACCTGTCATCCGTGCACACCAGCGCGAGTAGGTGTTTCCAACGGCGAAATCAACCAGCTATTTATTATCTACTTGCAGATTGTAACATGCCAGCATCACGAACGATGGCTGGGTAGGTGGCTCACGCTATTCAGTAATCTATTCTAGTTCCAGACCTTCCATTTTAGAACGAACGCAGGAACCAACTGTGACGTCTACTCCGATAATAATTCCGGATGTGGCGTCGAATTCAATGATAACAACAGCTTCGGACCAGACTTTAACAATCTCGGCGGTGGTTGGTGAGTCCCCCCCCCTCCTTTTTTTTTTGCGCGCGTTGCTAACTCGACCAGGTATGCAATCGAGCGGAGCTCCACTTACATCTCAATATACTTCTGGGAACGTGGTAGTTCGTCCGTTCCTTCCCAAGTGAGATCCCCGCAAAGCGCCATTGATACCAGCACTTGGGTAACTAATTCGTATTTATGTCTAAAGAAAAACACTGATATCTGCGATCAGGGTACGCCTGTGGCTTACTTCCCAAACACGGATTGTGATTTCCCATCTCATTTCGGACCTATGAACATTATCATCAATCTGACCTTCTGTACGTGGCGCTCCATTCTCCGTGTGCCGTACGCCATAAGTTAACTGCTTGCTGCCGCAGGTGGTGATTGGGCTGGTGCCGTTTACTCTTCGGATAGCTGCCCTTCGACCTGTGTCGGTGAGCTCCACAAACTCGACTTATTCTTTGCGAAACGAGACTCATTGTAAGTTCAGACTATGTGAACAACAACCCATCGGCATTTTCGGAAGCGTACTTTGAATTTAATGCTTTGAACATCTACCAGTAAATGTTGGATGCCATGGAATTTTTTTTGTTTATGACATGGCTTGTCCTTTCATGCTGGGGTCGAGCAATTGTATTATTACTTGTGATGTCGTTTGCGTAAGCTGCAAAAAGGCTAGTCTGAGCGAAATTCGAATGTCGGTGAGCCGATGACCGTTGGAAGGGGCTCACCGCCTTTTCCTTTTCGTCTAAATGGTTGAGAGACGGACCATGTTCATCCCTCGGTCGTGGAAGTCGACACTCTGAACCCTATGCCCGCATGACCGAGTGACTCGGACGGCCCGCCGAGTATCATTTTGGTACCTGACCTAGTACTTTACCTTGTTTGCAACCCCAGAGCATGCCAAGCAGCGGCGCTATGTTTTGCATCATGATCATTTTCCGTGGTGATGCGGAACGCTGACCATGGGTAGTGCCTGGTAAGTACTAGTGTGTGGCACTGTGTGGCAGGGAGTGGCTCCTGGGCCATTTGTTTACTCGTCGGTCGGGCATCCCTCTCCGGAGATCGGGACCGGCGGGGGCGGGATGCGCAGTACGAGCAGGGACCAGTAAGGAGGCGGGAGCTAAGCGGTTTCGAGCTGGCGAAAGCTCTCACTGGCATCAGGGGGTTACCGCTACCCTTACCGCCGTCCTCCAAGACCGGTAGGGGACTTCCACTGAGCATCGACTGAGGAGTTGGCTGGCACCAACCGGCGACGGACATGCTGGCTGGGCTGCAGAAGGAGGCTTCTTATCCAGTGTCGAGCCTGAGACCAGCCGTGCCAGGTATCTGAGTGCTCCTGGCACGGACCACGCTGACAGACAAGCCCGTGGGCCTTATCCATGCGGCAGAACTCATCTGCCGTAGATCCGGTCCAGCGCAAGGGATTCGATGAGCAACACAGTTGTAGCGCCAGCAAGATCCCCGTGTGGTCAGGCCAAGATTCTGCCAGTGCGACGGGATCGGAGGCGGCGTTAAAATTCGCAGTTGTCTTTTTCCAAAGATGAGTGTGTATAGATATAATTGATGATATACCGTGACGGCCGGCCGGGATAAGAACAGACGCCCAAGATCGCTTCTGTGGGAATTGAATCAATTGATCTATCCCGATAAGCCGGGAAAAAATCAGACGGCATGTGAGTACATGTGAGTCATCGTTTGAATGCCAGTGCCTGTAACCACTCTCACCTTGACTTCCATTCCACGGACAGAACGGCGCCACGCAGAGGTGCGCACTGAGGTTTGAATACGTCTAACTGGGTTCTGACTTGGCATGCCAGATCTGATAGTGGATTCAGATGGGAGAAAACATGGTCGAAATCAAATGCAAAGCCAATCTTTGTGCGGTCGTTTTCCTCCCTGATGGGCGAGATGTCGTGAGCGGTGGTTGGGAAGGCAAGATCCGACGCTGGCGAGCAGAAAGCGGGCGCGAAATGGGGGCTCCAATGGATGCGGGGAACTCCGTTCTCAGTCTCGCTGTGTCACAAGATGGAAAATGGATCGTTGGTGGAACGATAGGCGGGCGAGTGACAGTGTGGAATGCGGAGACGCACAGAAAGGCGGTGGAGATCGATACCCACGCAAAGGAAGTGTACGCGATTGACATGTCTCCAGACTCGGAGCGAATTGCCACCGAATCAGACGACAAGGCTGTCTCCGTGTGGTCTACTTTCACTGGAGAGCAACTCCTTGGTCCTTTGCAACATGATGGTCCTATAGCTGGGATCAAACACTCACCCAACGGAGCCTTCATTGCTACTGCGACTCTGGGCCACAATTCCATCAGGATCTACGACAGTCGGGACGGCCAGTTAGTCGTCCCGGACATCTCAGTCGGTGTCAGCTCATACATGAACCAGTCCTTCACCTGGACGAATGTCGGCCAGGAACTCGTTGTCTTATCCAAAGACGGACACGTCAAGTACATTGACGTTACTACAGGACATACGAGCTCCCAATGGCCTGTACACAGCAACGACAAACCTAGGTGCATTGCCCTCGCAAGCAATAGAAAATTCATCGCAGCCTCTGCAAATTCGTCGATCTCGTTCTGGGACACTACGACACGTCAGCAGATTGGAAATGTTCTCCAACATAGCAATGCTGTACGCGCAATGGCTCTATCACCGAACATCGACTATCTCGCGAGCGGTGGAGACGATCAGAAAATCACCCTCCGGGATTTAAGAGCTATCCTTCCCGGATCCTATCTCGCAGGGGTAGGTGTTTCTGTTGGGAAAATCGTAATCTAGTATAGTCCATTGATAAGCTCCTCTTCGTGCTCAGGAAGATTCAGAGTCAAATCTCACAAGACTCTCCTCTTTCACCGGCAGTGCAGGTCCAGAAATGGTAGAAATTGATGTTAAAACTACCATACACTCCGTCAACTTCCTCGCCGACGGCATGCATATTGTGGGTGGTGGTTCGGAAGGGAAGGTTAAGCGTTGGCGAATCTGTGATGGCTACGAAGTGGGGACCCCAATGGACGCAGGAGGTTATATTTTCAACCTCGCAGTGTCACGAGATGGAAATTGGGTTGTCAGTTCGACGCGGAGTGGCCTGGTAAGAGTGTGGAATGCAGAAAGTGGTGGGATAATCGGTGAGATAAAAGGCCATTCGAAATCATTGGCACTTGGTTCCGTCGACATATCTCCAGACGCGACAAGGATTGCCATTGGGTCGGAGGATTTCACTGCCTGTATCTGGTCCATCGTGTCGGGAGAGCGACTCCTCGGTCCGTGGGAACACGGCGGCAAGTTAGCTGCAGTGAAGTTCTCACCGAGTGGAGATTTCATCGCTACTGCGACATGCAGCTATCCATCTGTCCGGATTTACAAGGCTCGGGATGGCAGCCTTGTCGCCGACGTTCCGATTAGGGTCGGCTCATACTTGAACCAATCTTTGGTCTGGTCGCTGCACGGCGACTCGGAGCGGCTCTTGATTTTATCTAAACATGCCATCATCCACTGCCTTGATGCGGCTACAGGAAGGACGCATTCCGAATGGTCCACCCGCAGTGGCGAAAAAGTTTGGTGCATTGCCCTGTCGGGCAATGGCACATTCGTCGCTACATCCACAGATTCGTCGGTTTCACTCTGGGATGCTGCGACACATAAACAGATAGGGGATGTCCTCCGCTATCGTGATACTGTCTGCTCCATGGCAATATCACCTAACAATGAACATCTGGTAACTAGTGGGAACGACAAGAAAAAAAAGAGGGTCACCGTCCGGAAACTCAGGGATATCCTCCCCGAATCCTACCTTATCAACGTATGTATCTCAAACCAAAGATTGACTCGGATAGTTCGCTAATATTGCGTGCTTCGTCGACCACTACAGAGCGATTTCCACAATAGCCCCACGATGGGTGAAAGCGCTGCTGTCGAACTGCCCGACGGGTGGTGCAAGCGGAGCTCAGAGCCAAATCGGAACCAGTGTCTCTCCCCTGTCACTATTGGCAACGTTCATCAGATAGATGCAAAGGGGATAGAAGTGGACGTTCAAAACACTGTATGGTCTGTTGGATTCCTTGCTCATGGGAAGTATATCGTGAGCGGAGGTTTGGAAGGGATGGTCCGGCGTTGGCGAGTGGACGATTATTGCGAGGTCGGGACGGCGATGGACGCGAACGGTCATGTTCTCGATATCGCAGTATCACAAGACGGAAAGTGGATCGTCAGTGGGACGCAAAGCGGTGTGGTGAGGGTGTGGAATGCAAAGAGTCACAAGCAGGTTTGCGAGATAATGGGCCATGCAAAACCTGTAGGTGCAGTGGACATATCTCCAGATGCGGCGAGGGTTGCCACAGGGTCACATGATGCTACCGTCTGCGTCTGGTCCTTGACATCTGGAGAGCGACTCCTTGGTCCACTGAAACACGACGACAGGTTAGCTGCAGTCATGCACTCGCCGAATGGAGACTTTATTGCTACCGCGACGTGTAGCCACGAATCCGTCCGAGTCTACAAGAGCCGGGATGGCAGCCTCATTGCCGACATCCAAGTTAGAGTTGGATCATACGTGAACCAATCCCTGACCTGGTCGCCCACTGGCGAGCAGCTCTTTGCTCTATCCAAGTACGGTGATATCTGTTGCATTGATTTGGCCACAGGAACAACGGGTTCCCGATGGTCCGTTCAAGATGGTGATAAACCTAGATGCATTGCTCTAGCGAACAATGGTAGATTCATTGCAGCATCTGTCAATTCCTCGGTTACATTTTGGGACTCTACGACGCATGAACAGATCGGGGATTCCCTTCACTATGGTGATACCATCTTCTCCATGGCGATATCACCAGACAACGAACGTCTCGTGAGCGGTGGGGACGACAAGAAGATCTGCGTTCGAGATCTCAGAGCTGTCCTTCCTGAAGCCTATTTTATTGATGTGAGTACTACCAAGAATGACCGCCGAGAACAATTCACTGACGCCGATACAAATGGTTGGTCGGTGACGACGTTGACGTCGAAAAGACCAACGAATATAATCTTACCGGCGCCCGAACACCGGAGAGCTCAGACCCGAATAGCCGCCGTTCCCGGACCTCCACCGAAGATGTACATCAGATGGCAGCAAGAGCCGTAGAAATGGATGGTCGAAATAGCATATGCTCTGTTGCCTTCCTCGCCGACGGTTTGCATATGGTAAGTGGTGGTTGGGAGGGGAAGATCCGGCGTTGGCGGGTGGATGATGGCCGCGAAGTAGGAACAACAATGGATGCGGGAGGTCATATTATCGATCTCGCAGTATCACGGGATGGAAAACGAATTGTCAACGGGACGCAGAGGGGTTGCCTGACGGTGTGGAGTGCTGAAACCCATGAAAAGATCAGGGAGATAGTAGGTCATGCAAAGGCAGTTGGCGCGGTCGATGTTTCCCCGGATGCAACAAGAATCGTCACGGGATCGGATGACTCCACTGCTTGCGTCTGGTCCATCGCATCTGGAAAGCAGCTCCTTGGACCCTTGATGCATGATGAGCCTCTAGTGGCAATCAAGTATTCCCCCAATGGGGATGTCATCGCGACTGCGACATGGAGCCCTAGCAAATCCGGAGTCCGAGTATACAATAGTCAAGATGGAAATCTTCTCTTTGACGTGCCGATCAGCGTTAACTCGGTGTTAAACCAATCCCTAGCTTGGTCGATCGACAGCGAGCAGCTCTTTTCACTGTCTAAGAGTGGATGCATCTACTGCCTCAACGGCGCAACAGGAGCAACATATTCCGAATGGACCATCCACAGCCACGATAAACCTAGATGCATTGCGCTGGCAAGAAATGGCATGTTCATCGCTGCCTCTGCAAACTCGTCGGTCTCGTTCTGGGACCCTATGACGCATAAGCAAATTGGGGTTCTTCAGTATGGTGATACTGTCCGCTCCATGTCCATATCACTCGACAACGGCCATCTGGTGAGCGGTGGTGATGATAAGAAAATTACTCTCCGGAGCCTCAGAGACGTCCTTCCCGAATTCTACTTCATCGATGTACGTTCTTTTATATTGCGAAACGTGCTACCCGAATGGCCCTGACAACCGTGGTTTGCTCGTGGCGGCAGGTAGATCCTCGTGAGCCAGAAATCCGGCGCATGAGAAACGAAAAGACTGAGTTGGAGATGATCAATGAGGTTCTTCGTGCTCTCATCCATGCACACGAACGGAAGCATCAGTGTGAAGCCCTATATGCTGCAGGAATTATGAAAGATGCTGCCGAGTCATTTTGTGAGTTTGTGGACGCTGCAAGTGACGAGATCAAAACCAACACATTAATCATGAATTGGATCTCTGGTAAGTTCTGGTATGCTTGAATAGATTATTGGTTATCTATTGAATTCTTGTTATCAGATTTCACGAAACGATGTGTCGCAGCACTCGAACGTACTGGTGATGTGGCATCAAACGACCAGAAGCGCAACGATGCAATTTCTGCATACTCCGTCGCGTTGTGCCTTTCATCTCCAAAATCCATATTAGTGAAGTGGGTGAACCTGATATTAATGGACAGTTCGGTGGACAAGGCGTTGAGCGCTGCCGCCAAGGTATCTTTCCCCTCAGGCTACTCGAACATATATTGAATTGACACACCTTTTCACTCAGTTCAAGTTTCCGAAAGTTATAGTCCAACAGACAATTTGTGACGCCTTGGAGCATGCAAACCGTGTCACGGAGGCAATGGAGGTCTTGAAAGCGATGAGGAGTGAACTCGGAAAGGACCCAGAAATGCGACACAAACATGAGCAGTGGGCGCTTAGTAAGTACCTTGCGTCGGCAATACGGACATTTAGAACTTGCTCACGCATTCGCTTGAGGCTTTCAACAACGATGTGCCGAATGGCTGGAGAAGCTCGGGGATACTGAAACACACACTCATAGATACAAAGAAGCTGTGAAACAGTATTCGGTCGCTCTGTCATGCAATTCAACGAACATCGTCGAGGTTCTCATTAAACGAAGCAAAGCTTGGTCGCTGATGGGCATGTGGGCAGAAGCCCTGAACGACGCTGACGAGGTATGGCTTTACGGTTCGCATGAGTACCCGACTCTCCTCAACTTCGCGTAGGTTATAATGCTCGATCCATCATGTCATCAGGGCTACGAGCGGAGACACGCAGCGCTGCACGGAAATGGACGCTTCAGTGAAGCAGCCGAGGCATTCAAGAACATGCTCTTCATACTCGATCAGTCTCCTGATGTGCAAATTCGCAGTGAGTCGTTTTCTCGATTCCACGGAAGAATCATGTTCAGTGTATTTGGTGACAGGACTTCGTGGCCGATACGTCGACGCCTCAGAAACTATTCGGGACGCTATTGAGCGGACCATCCGCGGCATACCCCATGCACTGATCGACACTACCACTGGTCATCTATTGGACAAAACCCAACAAGCCCTATCATTCCAAGAACTCCTTGTATATAGCGAGCTCATATCCTCAATGACGGCGCAGCTGGACCTCCCACGTATTGAGAGAGAAGTGAAAAAATACTATCGATACGTCATGCTCTCACATAAATGGGAGAAAAACGAACCTCTCCTTCAGACGGTCGAGAACATCTCGGTTCATGAACTCGAAGTATCTCCCGAGAATACCAAGCTGAAAATGTTCTGCTTGCTCGTCCGATCTCTTGGCTTCCGGTGGGCATGGAGCGATACATGTTGCATAGACAAGTTAAATCATTCGGTATTACAAGAGTCTTTGGTCGCCATGTTCACCTGGTATCATGGCTCATCCCTCACAATCGTTTACCTCCGCGGTGTCTCGTCGCAGGCTGGAAAACCTGGTGATCTCCGAGAGAGTATATGGAATACTCGTGCTTGGACGTATCAGGAGTATGTTGCATCCAGAGTTGTCCGGTTCTACACCGAGGACTGGGAACCTTACTTGGGCCTCGACATGTTCAACCACAGAGAGTCACCTGCCATCATCTTGGAAATGGAGCAGGCAACAGGAGTCCCTGTGCAGGAATTGGTTACTCTTCATCCGGGTTTAGAACGAGTACGTCAAAAGCTCCATTTGGCTTCCACACGCCAAACGACACGTCTGGAGGACGCAGCCTATTCGTTATTCGGGATCTTCGACGTTGCCATCACGGTCATTTACGGCGAGGGAAACCGTGCAATTGGTCGTCTCCTGGAACATATATTGACAGGATCAGGAGACGTAACAATTCTTGCTTGGACTGGGCACCCGGGTCGCTACAATAGCTGCCTCCCTGATGGGTTGATTGTATACAAGGAACCTCCTTCGTCACATGTTCCCCTGCCCATTGATAGTGCCAAGATGACAAATTTGGTCAACTCACTACATGCTTCGTTGCCCGATCTCTCCCTGGCCGAGAAGTTATACGACCTACTCCACGACCTTCCCTCTCCATTACTTGTTGCAAGTCGGTTGAAGCTTTCTGGCATCTGTTTTCCCCTGAAGGAGCTCGTGGCTGCTTCGGATTCCGAGTCCAACCTACATGTGTATCGTGCGACGATGTCCGCGCTTGCAGATATTGAGATTGAAACAAGCTATGATCTATCTGGAATGAAGAATCTCTTAATCGTCCATCCTTGGGTCAACCATCTGCTCGATCGAGAATTCTCACAATGTGCACCTTCACTCGATAAAACCACTCGCGCACTGCGATTTCTCGCGTATCTCAAGCAACCATTTGGTGCGTTCTTACTTGCACCAATATCCCGTGTCGAGTATAGGCGCGTCGCGACGGACAAGCTGATTCGCGTACAAATTCGCGAAGAGACATCGTTGAACGATTTGATGACCAGCGTTCGTACGATTGACATACAATAACCGTCCACCCATGCATTACTATGAGAGACTAATATGCATATACTTTACTAACAATTCAAATCCATGTGCACTCAGTGTCGTACTCGATAATAACATGTTAGCATCTATTATAATTTATCGTGTCGTAGAGATTCAATGTGATGAGACCCGACAGGTCACAGTGGGAACCACTGGCCCAATTTACTAAATAGTAATACGCTTGGCCTATTCAGTTAAATTGTCTTTGGGTTAGTGACTGTCAAAAACCATTTTCTAATTTCCTGGCCTTGACGTCCGCGGGATACGAGTTGCGTTACTAGTTGCCAGTGAGAGAACAGTAAACAAATAGCTTACCCTTGAATGTCCCAGCTGCCAGGCCCGTCGGGTGGGCGGTGAGCCATTGAGCACTTGCCAGTGAGCACTTGAGCACTTGAGTCCCGTTTTGGAAGGTATGCGTTGCCGACGTCTATTTAGCAGTTGACACTGGCAGGAATGGAAGACCACTTGCACCTCCTAGCTTCAACAGCGACCTTGACGGCAAGCAATGGAAGATGCGAACATCGAGGCATTCACGGAATGGTTCCAGTCAAAAGGAGGATCTGTTGACATGCAAGCAATGGGTATTACAGAGTTTCCACGCAGTGGACGTGGAGTGATTGCGTTGCGTGACATTCCGGTATGTGATAATGTTGATTCCGACCAGTGTTGCCGATGGTGAATTTGTACCATCATTTTGAACTACCCCCAAACATGATAGGAAAAATATACCCTTTTCATGCTCCCACGCGCACTTACGCTTTCAACACGAACTTCTCCCCTCCCCTCTCTCTTTGGCTTTGAAGCATGGCGTGCACATAGATTGCATAAAGGTTGGGTTGGGTTGATATTGTGCATGATGTGGGAGGATGCTTGGGCACATGAATTGAATGTCATGGATGGAAGCAGAGAAGGCGGAATACAAACGAAATGGGGACCATACATGCGCACTCTCCCTACAACATTTGACACACCAATGTTCTGGAGTGCAGTGGAGCTCGAGGAACTCCAAGGAACAGCTGTGGTAGGTCGGTCAATCATTATCTAGAATGTTCGTTCAAGCTGATCTGGGATATTTTGATATTTAACTTTGTCATTTTTACGCACGATAGGTAGATAAGATAGGCCGTGACGATGCAGAGCGCGCATACTTGGAACAGCTCGTTCCGGCCATCAAAGTTAGTGCCTATTCTGTTTTTCTCCTCGATTTATGTAAACTTTTTCGTCTAGACATCTCCTACTCTCTTTCCACCCTCTCATCACGAGAAGTGGTATACCCTCGATACATATCACTGTGCCGGAAGTCGTATTCTGTCACGCAGCTTCATGGTCAGCCGTTGGACAGACGACGGACTCGACGAGCACGATGACCGCAGCGATAAGGCAGACGAAGGAGGGACCGATACAGACGAAGCCGAAGGTCCCGATCTGAAGAATTCAATCGGATATACTGACGACGCTGATACTCATCTTTCTTTACCCAAGGACGCTAGCGGAGGGCTGGACTCAGATTCGGAGGATGACGAGAATCAGGATTCTTCGGACGTTGCTATGGTTCCGATGGCAGACCTTTTGAACGCAAAATGGGGGAGCGAAAATGTGAGCTCAGTCCTGGCCGTCTTTCCTGCATTATGGTTTTTACCACACATTCACCAATGCTTTTAGGCAAAGTTATTCTACGAACCGGTGGTACTACGAATGGTGACCACAAAGAACATAAAAAAAGGCGAGCAGATCGTAAGTGTACTCCCTCCCTCCCCCGCCGTTTCCCCTCCATTGATAACTCCATACAATAAAAATGCGATCGACGATCACCTTAGTTCAATACATATGGTGACCCACCAAATTCGGATCTTCTGAGGCGATACGGCCACGTTGATTTGGTCCAACTACGCTCCCCTTCATCTGTTCCTACAGTTGACGAACATGGAGACGTGGAAATGGAAGATGGTAACACAGATGTAGAGGCCATCAAGTATTTAGGCAATCCTTCAGACGTTGCAGAGATTCGAGCGGACCTGGTTGTCCGCGTGGTACAGACAACTAGCTCTGCGTCAAAGGAAAAGGACTTGCGCGAACGCATCGAGTGGTGGCTTGATGAGGGTGAGGACGAGTATGTCTTGTCCTCTGCTTTATCCTGCATGTCAGCCCGCCTAGGCATTTCCTCTTTGCTGTTCTCGCTTTACTCTGTGAGTGCTGACTTCCTCTGTCCGATCCTTTAGTACCTTTGTGCTTGCCCTTCCTGGTCCTGGTTTTGATTTGTCTGCCATCTTACCACCCGCATTCATCTCCCTCATTCGTCTCCTCCTTCTCTCTGAGGCGGATTTTAGGAGCGCTCGTTCAAAAGGAAAACTTCCAAAAGGAAAACTGAAAAAGATCGATGTAAAGGAAAACAAAGAAGTGCTGAAAATACTTGACGAGGTACTCAAGCAGCGTGAGGGGATGTATGTCGGTGGATGTCTCGACGTTCGTTTTTACTTCTTTTCACCGCCCAATTGGCCATGGTTCACTTACATGTCTTCGTTAGGACGACGAACGCCTACTTTCCACCACGGAAACACTCACTGAACGTAAACGACGTGCTGTGATCGTGCGGCTAGGCGAGAAGCGGATCCTGAGGGGCGTTGGGCAAACCGTAAAGATGGCACTTGCCGAACTCAGTTCTACTTGTGGAACTGGATGCAAAAATGAGAAAGACGACACGAGGAGAAACCAAATGGGTGGGAATGGCGGGAAAGAAACGGCTAGTAACAAAAAGCGTGTCGTCAACGGGACAGAAGGGGATTGTGGACGGAAAAGGGCACGAAAATGATATTTTCATGAACACGTAGTCCTTTTTTTTTTCACCCCGGGTGATGATGCCTTCCTGTTGTCATGCCCTTCAGCTGAAATCGCGGAGCTTCAGCCCTTTCACACAGTACATTCCTACTAGTAGGTTTTTGCGCCCACTTGATAATGAATGTCGAATTTCACTTTTTACGACAACTTTCTTGATGGACGTTTTGAAACGTTTCATGCCTTTCATTAGCAGTCCACAGATGGCCTGATCCCGCAAACGACACGAGTTTCCGGAATACGAATGATATATTTGGTCAGATAGAACCAGGAGAGGTTCTCATTACGCACCTACATCAGGTTATTATATTTGATGGTGACTAACCCCTCACAACCACCCGGGCTAAATACCTTCGCTGACCCTGAAATGCATTCATATCGCAGCATTGGCAGGACAGAAGGCGAACGGGGACCTGGGATTTGTCATGATATTTTGACGATCCGATTTCCCTCTTCTCCCTGAGAAAAGCCCGCGAGCACAGTGAATTGTAACGGTAATAGGGAAGGCACAACGACGCGCCAAGTTGCAGGGTCTAAGCTGGAACGTTCGACGCGGAATCAGCGGAAATGGGTGCCTAACCCGATTCGGCGTTGCGCGTGTGAAGCCAGCGGAAGGTGGATAAGTACTGGAGGATGCCGTCCCATTCAATTCAACGACATCCATGGGTGGATCTAACCTGATTGAGGAGATTGGGAGGGCGAAGCAGGCGAGGACTTTGTGCGCGGAAGAGTGTTTGCGACCCATCCTGATGAGGTTCCACCAGCAAGCCACTGAAAATCCGTATTCTGCATTTCGCCCTCAGCATCCATACGTGTACGCACCCTAAATCTGAAGAGAAATGCAAGAAAGAACGTGAGAGTTATTTGGGATTTTGGAGAAAAGGATTGTTATATCCTCGGAGCAATGAGTGAGTTAAACATTTATCCACCCCTACAGGAGTACACTTACGTCCAAATCGTCATAACATAGCGATGGGGAATCTCATCGTTACACGTGTTTGGGACGAACGCTTGGTGGTGGACGGCGGACTCTAACTGGCAATTGCTCTGAGTGTCATTCCAGTCTTCAAGACGCGTGGACGCTTCTATAGAAATTTCTCCTGTCACGACATGGCTTACGCGACGCATGCGGCTGATGAGAAGGGAAGAACCGAAAATGCGCGACCTTCTGACCGCGGCTGAAATAAATCCACCATCACGATGCCACCACAACGGTCGCACCCGCCCGTCCTTTAGGCTGCAAAGGGCGAAAGGGGGTCAAACCACTCACTTATCATGTCACTTGGTTGAACGACTTTTGCGAAGGATAATCTAGAAGGTTCATACCTAAGCAACCTTGCCACTCGCAATGAGGAGATCATCATCTTAGGGCGGTCGAATGAAACGCAAATCTGAACCATGGTGAGGTGAATCCATTGTCTCGGGTGCATCTTTCTCGGCCAACTTACCAGACTCGATGTCAGATGAGAAGAATAAGAATGCTAAGGTTGTCGTGTGCAGCAAACTCACCACCGCTTTCGTTGCGATATAGGAGTATTGTCGGGGCCGCCCTCGTTCCCATTTAACTAGATGTAGCCTTGGTCGCATTTTCAACCGGATGGAACCTTTTAGGTGCCTCTTTTCCCGTGTTGGGTATGCTGGGCCCATGAAGGCCATGGTTGTCCAAGTATTAGCAGAATCGTAATGCACACTAGTACTGTCAGACCAGTTTAACGATTACTTAACAACAAAAATAGCAGTTGGAAAACTACAAGATTTCCATTTTAATTTTTTTTTGGCGCCTCACTCTTGGCACCGCCACTTCAGTTCGTGGTACTCCCCACTCGAGCTCGTTATCGATTTATCCCCAACTCGAGTGCAGAGAAAAAATCGCACGAATTATGTTCTTGATGCGTTGTTAGATTTCGTTTGCACTCTACGTAAACTAATGGGGTCATAGCCTAGTACTAGTCCCCGAATTTAGGTTTTCGAATCAAGATACTAGGCCGAAATTGGGGTGAGTCAGGGCCTACACCCGCTAACCAGATTCAATACCATTTCCATGAGAATATGCAGGGAAATCGGAAAGCATTTTAACCCTGAGTTTGGTTATTTAACACCCGTAAAACATTGATCCTCCATTTTTCAGAGAGTTATTGACATAAAGGAAAGACATGCTACCGAATAGGTAGACGCCCATGCGCGATTCCCGCGATAGGTGGATATAATACATCTCGCGGCCGCATCACTATCCCAGACAGCAGGTGGAGTGGGTCTTTGCATCCCAATCAATTAACCGGGTATTTGACTCTTTGTTAGTTCTATGAACTTTGGATCGCTCCGGATTAGCCTTGATTCAGAATGACGAGTACGATTGACTGGCGTCCGTCCGTTCCTCTCGGGGCCTGAATACTGATTTATGAACTGATGCCGATGTTTGCACAATTTAAGAAAAGTTATCACATCTCAGCGTCCAAAAGTTGACATCATGATTCATGATCCGACCCGTGTCCGAGACCCACTTCTCTGCGCAGTGGTCACTTATGATTTTGCTATCCCCTTCCTTTTCCACACCATTTCCGGGTGCTTCCAGGAAAAAAGGGTACCTCTGGTTCGGGATTCAACACTACTGACAACAAATTCTATTTCTAGACTCGTATGACTCCTCAAGGCCTCAAGCATGACTATCATGAGCACTTCATGGGTTTCGGGCGTAATGGCGAGATATTAGTACCGCACGATCTGATCCTGGAAGATAACCTGAAATAGACCTTCGGAATAACGAAATCGCACGGAACCTGCTACAACCATGATGGACTACTCCGCATTATATTCGCGACGGTTCAAATGTTCACCCACACACGCACACCATGCGATCGAGAGCCCTCTTTCCAGGGTCGCTGTGAGTTGTATGAATGAAATTGACGATCCGCTTGCCCCTCCAATCCATTGAAAAAAGCCCGCGATCGATCCACAAGTGAGTCCAAAGCCGCCGGGACATATAATAATGAAAAAATCACATAATATATTGAGTAATCTTGCTACACTGTGTCAGCATCGAGCAGTAGATTTTGGTAGTAATCTGATAATGCAAGTATATATAGCATAGGAAGACGTCATATTGCGGCATCCTCGTCTATCATGATGGACCAAGGAGATAATAGAACAACGTGGAACTAGACGAAACTTGACGCATGCAGCACAGATAGATTGGTCAGTGGGGTACGTAGTCCGAGTCACAACGTTTGGGACATCGACACGTTAGTATTAGTCCAACTTCGTCCGAAATTTGGATCCACACAAACGCCGCCGCCGCAGAACCATGGCTTCGCGTTCAATCTCCGAGCATGTGCGTACCGTATTATTGAGTTCATCACATTCTTCAGACTTCTCGCGTTAGAAATTGATGAAAGATGTGTGTGAAGAGAAATTATTCGCTATACGGTCATCGTGTTGGCCCATGCTACTATAGAGTACTGCAAGTTAGTGTGGTCGTTATCAAATATCGATCATCCCCATTGATGTAGCAAATTGTGCAATCCATCGAAAGACTAACCCCAAATTACCTCTGGCCCTTGATGCACATTGACATTTACGAGGGGTGTGTAACAACGAACACGTACGGCTTCCAGGTACCAGGAACATAGCAAGGGCTCCACCTCTGACGCGGCTTGGAGCAATTTCAGGGAGGACCCCAGAAAAAGCGCCAACGTAGTCTAGTAATGATTCGGAGGACCCCGTTCGAGGTATGGACGCGTCGAGTACTCGAGAACAGCCAAGACAGTCAGAATGCGATTGACCAACACAAGTGTGCGTTTAGCGTCGGACGATACCTCTACACCACTTTGCAAAGTCTTCCACCACCCCTACAGCCCAATTCCACAACACTTCCAAGGCGGCCTCGAATTCACCATTGTCCTGGTGCTGCTGATCGCTCTCAGACTTTTCGGTTAGGTTGAATCTGAGTACGTCCTTCACGGTTACCAACCCCTTGAGAGTGCTCAATTCTTCGACAAGGATGACACGTGGGCTTGCAAGAATTGCGTTGAGTAGCGAAGAGCGCGAACCACAGAAATTGACTCACCCCATGCGCTTGAAGAGTTGCATCACGATCTCGAGCGGTAATCGTGGAGACACGGTAAGAGGTGTCTATTAGGGTGACCCTCATCAATTAAAAAACCACCCGATCACTAAAGGTTCGTACCTGATTCACCCAGGGCCACAGTTTAAGGACATCATTCGACGCTGTGGTCCCCAGCAATTCAGCTGCAACATCATCCTCGGCTCCTAGAGCGGACCCTGATGTCACCCCTGACAAGACAAAGTCTTCCTGATCAGAAGCTTGTCGGCTGAATGAACATGGCGTTTCAGGCAACACATCACCCATGTGTTTGGCTTTGTCTGAAACCCGATAAGATCATGTTTCGTGAGATCGGGGCTGAATTTTAAGAATGGAGTAAAATAAAATACCTAGTACAAAGCGTAGTTCAGTCCTGCCAATGTAACCAGAAAGAGCCCTGGATGACTTAGAAACCACGATTGGAAAGCCTTTCACATCAGTGGAAGCGAGCACCCCTTCTGCGGAGCGCAACGGGTTAATGGGAGAACTACACAGTCATTCGTTTGAATGCCTTACCGACATCATTGACATTCATCCCTGAAGCATATAGGAGCGTCAGATCTTTCTTCATCACCTCAGAGACTTAATTCACATCAGCATAGCCACGGTGCACACCGCATTGTGAACTTAGATAACCCACCTGCCACGTTCGACGAATGATCGTGTTGATCCAGTATCGGGTATCCGTTGAACCGGATGCTCTCGTCGGCTAACCCGCGGGTTCCAATAAAGTCGCCAACAGCCTTTGTGACTAGAATCACCATCTGTCGTCGGAATGATTGTGAGGTCGAGGGCAAAGTATGCCAAGTTATGACTAACCATTGTTGGCAAGATGTAGGTTAGTGCTCCAGTAAGCTCAAACATCACAACAATGACTGTGACAGTTATCCGCATAACACCACTCAGGGCGGCCGCGGCCCCGAGAAATGCATACGTGCCAGGGGTGATACATGGAAGATCCGGGTCGCACACTGCAAATATCCCAGATTGAGGATATGTTCTGATATGATCATAAGGAGCAAGTCGCATATAGATGAGACGAAATGATCTTACCTGTATATAGATTTAACGATAATGCCAACCATACGACCAAAGGTAGCCCCAATAGCCATAGACGGCACAAAAATGCCAGCGGGAACCTTGGAGCCATATGAAATCACGACTAAACCCATCCGTATAACAGTAGCTAGCAGCAACGAGTTAACCATTTGCCACTGAGCGGAGAGCCTTGGCCAAGGGTTCAATCCGATGCAAGGATGAAATCAGACATGTACGTACTGACACAGGTTATCATAATCACCTCCACCTTCGCATTCACGGAACAAGATGGCCATCATCTCAGTCATGTCAATGCGTAAGAATCGATTCGGATATCCGATGATCGCGGTCAGAATGACAAGTACAACAGCTTCTGTTACCGCATGGTTTGCCAAGTGCTTCCGGCGAAATGCTGCAACCTGCATATTAAACTTGACCATAAATGCACCATAGAGTCCCTGTCGGATAGAAATCAGGGTCCTTCCTAAAGAAAATTCACAGAAATTCGTCACTAACACCAAAAATGCCAAGGATCACAAAGAAGATGATCTCAAAGAAATGCCAGCTACGGCTATATGTTACTTGGAACAGAACGAGCTTTCCAGTGCGGAAGGGATTCATGACCTGTAAGGTGTACATGAGGATGTATCATAAAGCGTGAGAATATGCACGGACGGAAAGTGTGAAGGTAGCGACCAACGCACAGACAAAACTCCGCCACATAGTCTTGATACTGAATATGTGGCTCATTTCCTGTGGGGAACATTCAATAAGAATTTACCAAGAGTGTGATTCAGTCAAGCCACCTCAATCGAAAATAACACCCCACCGATCGGTGAACCGAAAGCAACGGCGACACCGGCCGCGGACGCAGCCATGATGACCTCTCTCATTTTGCCTAAAGGTGCTGTGAAGACGAGTAATAAGGGTAATGATGAGTTGATACAAACTTGAACTCCGAGAGAACCGCCGGGACCACCCGGCAACCAGGGACCCAATACAGCAAGCAACGTGCACAGATGGTCCTTCCTTTCCAACAGACAAACCAGAGGCAATGACCAAGGGCTGTTCTTGGTTAGCAACCACGCAAATACACAAGCGATGGAACGTACTAGAGTGAGACTCTTGATAATGAACGTGCCAAACCCAAGAAACCCTTTCATGATGAAACCCGCAAGGATGCACTTAATCTCCGAGATTCCAGAGCCCGCAGCATACTGTGCCATAGTGCGCACCAGATGAGCTGCCACAAACGCGAAGATGGCCTGTACAACATATGGATCCTCCCATGTGAACTGGATCTGGTAGAACATACTGCGAATGAAACATAAGCCAGCCATCGTCCTGGAGTGACCAAACTCCAAGGGTGCCAAGCTGGACAAAACTCGTCATCGCTGTCGACTTCCCAACAGCAGAATTGTTGATTCAGCCACCATCCATCAGCACAAAACCCATTTTTGATGTCAGAAAGCCACTCGGTTACGATGGAAATGAGCGCAGCATTGACACCAATGAATATACCTAGTCCACACACTCAGCAAACGTCCGGTGCTACAGAATGAAGGGAGACGGACCGACCAAGGTTGTGACAAACCAAGATTCGCCGGCAGTCACTAGCTTCCAACATTGTGCCCATACCCAAGCGGGAGTTATTTCGCCGTTGGGGCCGCGGTAGGCAGTGCGCGACTTTTCAGCATCACGAATCCGCCTGTTCCTCTCTATTATCGAATCTTGGATCCAGTCTGAGATAAATGGGCTTGCATGAGCGAAATGAACGAAACCATGAGGTGGTGCATCCCGCGGACATACCGATGGTGGTAAAATCCTCGTATCGCCTAGGAGCTGGTGAGATCCATTAGCTGAACTAGAAGGAAACAAACCGAATTTGTTCCAATTCTTCCTCGTATTCCTCACCGTCCCGAGGTCGCATGTAGTGGCCTCTTTCATGAGTCATTAGGGTTCGGTTGATGTTTGTACTCGGTTGGTTGGAGTTTTATCACGTGACCGATTGACAGCGTTGACAACGGTTTGATTTCTAAGTTAGTACAAATAACCTACTGGTAAGTAACTACGACATTCTGTGGCACTTACACAGCAGCCGCGTCAGCTGAAGATACCGTTAGGTGGACCAGTATCCAGCTCCTGGTTTCGGAAAGTACCTGATGTTCCTGTGGGCTTTAAGTTCCGCCTAGATCTACTGTCTTTGGAGATGCGGCGATCAACACGGACACGCGCCTTTGGGCTGGCAGGTCACCTGAGTCGTGCCAGGGAAGCTGAAATCTCGGTCAGTAGCCTTGAAATGGAAAATGTATGTAACCTGCTATCTTCCTCCGAGTCATTTCTCATAAATTTTCCACCCCCATATCATGTGATAGCAATATGGTTCCGATGCCGCGCGCCCCGCGCCCACACCCATTGAGGCTTTTTTGCTTCCGTTGAGTGGCTTACTTATCTATCGGAAATTCTGATGTGAGCCCGGACCTCTAGGCATTGTATCAAAGCTCAGTGGTGTATCTAAGCCGTGCAACACATTATTCTGCATGAATGCACTCGCCCTTTCGGCGGGGCCTTTCTCTGAGAAGCATACCGACCTACACGGGTGTTCTGACCTAAACCGTCATTCGCCAGGTGAATGTGTACCATTCGACTTGGCCAGATCATATGCCCTCCCGATGTAGGCGGCGACTCCACTCATTGATCTTCTAGTTCCTTTACGTTCTGGTATAATCTCCTTGACGGACACATTGTTCCTTTGTAGCTGTCTAGACTCTATCTCCACAGCGTACGTATTATGGACGCTGTCTTGACCGGGGATATTGCAACTATGATCCACCGACAGCGGGTTTCCTAAGTGTCCGATCATCGGATGCATTTAGAATGGAATTTTGTTTTCTTGATCAGGGTGATACAATGATCCATACTACCTTATCTTACATCAAAATGACGCCTTACAGCATCAACTAGGAGCCAGAAAAAGCCGAGAGAAAAAAAGCTGTCCGATAGCCCCGTTACCGTGACCCTCTTGACCTATGACAACGTTAATCTTGCGTATTTGCTTTTTCCGTGGTGCCAAGTGGGTCTCGGAGAAAGCTCCATGTCTATCCAAGTAATCACGAGTATCCTGCAGGACGCTTGGCTGCGACAAATACCGGTAAATGGACATGGACGCTCTCTATCGCACATCGTCAGTTCCAGGGGGAGGGGAGTAAAAGATCGGATCACGGGGGGGACCCAACCCAAGGACACATGGGCCGGACGCGGTAAACTTGAACTGAAACGGACGTTAGTCTGACGTCCGTCGAGATCATCGCTCGTCCATTCTGGAAGGATGTGGATAAACCGCGCGATCACCCCTTTCCGCTCTGGCTCCACCTCAAGTGCTACATAGTACGTGCGTGGATACTCAGATGTAGCATACGGCACTGTGACGCACCATAATTGATCCTTGTAAAGAAATCGTGCAACCGCTTTCAGCGCACTCTCCCCGTCATTTCGCGTCATTCGATCAAATACATAAAGTGCTGCCCTGCATTGTCATCGGCGGTTAATATTTGATGAGTAATAACTTAAATTTTCCCCCGCTGTCAAGGGACTCAGGGTATTCCTGGGGTCATGTGCCACGCCTCTGCGTTAGAAATTCGGGATAGTATGGACCAAGAAATACCCACAGCGCGAATTTTATGCTGAGGCGCATGTTTGCTTGAACTTGAAACTAAGCCATCCTTGTTAGGGGTTAATGATGACAAGTCATGTTGATTACAAAGCGCGCGTACTGAATGACTAAGCTAGTCAACGGCTCGGCCAACAAACCGCGCAACTTGCTGTTCACCTCACCATCATGATGATGTCGACCACAGACGACGTCAAAGTACCCTTCTTCAGGAAGGGAAAATCACGCCCAACGACGACTCGACGTCGATCGGGATCAACTGCACCGCCTGCCGCGTCCACAACTTTGCATACCAACGTCCAGAGTGCAAGCACCTCTGAAGTCGTCTTACCCACACGTAAAGCGCCTACGAATCTCCTCAGCGCGGGGACAAAACGGACGGCTACTCAACGCACGGAAAATGATGCTGACGAGGACGAGTTTGCTCGAGAAGGACCAGACGTCAAGTGGACCGCCGCAGGCTCCCACATAAACGCTGCGCTGGACATTATCGCGGGCGACGAGATCGAAGAGGTGCTCGCCAAGCGACGTCGAAAAGAACGCGAGGAACGCGGAGAAGCGGAAGAGGAGGAGGCACCCGATGGAGTGTACAAGGGCCAAAAAGCCTACCGCAGTCATTTGAAAAAAGACAAAGAGGTACCCAAGGCGATGCGAGTCGGTCCTCAGAGAAGTGCAAACACGATTCGCACGGTCACTATCGTCGATTATCAGCCCGATGTATGCAAGGATTACAAAGGTATGTTTTTCTGCATTTATTTGTTCTAGCAATACCGCGGATCATGGGGCTGACGTCTACTCTACCTGCATTTAGAGACTGGCTACTGCGGTTTTGGAGATACATGCAAATTCTTGCATGATCGTGGCACTTGTGAGTATTATTCATACTCGTGGCGTGTGGTATTTTCTAGGAACGATACTGAACTCGGCGTGTTTAGACCTTGCGGGGTGGCAACTGGATAAGTTAGCCGAGAACCCCACAAGACAAGTGGAGGACGTGTCTGATTCAGACTCGGACGAGGACATTCCCTTTGCTTGCCTGATTTGTCGAAAACCATATACAGATCCGGTGGCCACCCGATGCGGGCATTATTATTGCTCATCCTGTGCGATCAAGCGCTACGCAAGGAACCCAAAGTGTTTGGCGTGCGGTGCGCCGACCGGAGGTATATTCAATAGAGCCGACAAAGTAATAGCCAAATTGAACAAGATGCAATCGAACGAAATCGAAGACAAAGAAGTCGGTGATGACAATGGAGCTATTGAAATCGAGGGCCTTGCTGACCGAAGGAACGTGAGTGCTCAAAGTGAAGATGAGGAAAGTTCAGAAGACGAAGAGTAATTCAATTCGCTGTACGGTCTCGAACCTTGATGAATCCCAGTATCCTGGGTGCAATTTCAACTCTGATCCTCTCTTTCCTCGACAGGAAGTTTTTCCGAATGAGGCGGATCATGCAGCATGGATTTTACCCATCGCATCGCCGGTCCGGTTGTGCATCATTGACTCTAACTATAGCGAGTATGTTGGTTACGTCCCAGCACCATTTGCAGTAGACTTTTATTTTTTTAAAAAAGAGACAGGTAGTATCATCGACATGTGTTGCTGTGGTCCGCGCTATCATCTCACTACCGTCCCCTGGCTTAAACTGGTCAAACACTGCCCCTGCCAGAATGACAACAAGATCATCTCTTTGCGTAAAGTAAGGGTCACCGGTCACGTTCCCTGTCACGAACGAGCCTAAGTATTCGCGAACGCAGACGTCTGTTTTTGAAAATCCGATGGGAAACGCAGGAACCGGTGCACCTCACCTTCCTTATGGTGTTATCAGCTCGACAAATGACAGATCCGTTCGACATGACTTTTTTTTCTTGTTTGTCAAGAAGAAGAATAGATCACACTTCCTTCGCTTTCCGAGGACGTTTCATTAACACTTGCCGGGGCAAGAACGGTTAGCAAATCAAACCAAACTGGTTTTTATGGTTGTTGTATCTGACCAGGGAGCGACACGTTTCAGAATCACGCGTCTGGCGTGGATTGGCGGTCGCGTGTATGGTCTAGGGCGCAACAGTATGCCGTCGTGGTGAGAACCCGTTTACTTGGCCGCTTCTGTCGTACTAATTACCCACACTCCCTTCCCATATGCCCACACGCGTGTATCACGCTGCGGATAATGTTCTCGTGTACGATGACGCGAGCGGTTCCCTTGGTTCCGTCGGGTCATGCTGCGGATGTAAATCAAGAGGACGCTAAGCCACAGAAATGTACGGTACCAAAGGAGCAAGTCGGGACCGAAGCAATGGCGTATAACTGGGTCACCCGCTAGCTGTATGCAATCAGCAAAGTGGGTCAGACGAGTGGAAAGAAAGAACAAATGGGGATGGGAGGTTCCTTGTGATGCCGGTGGGGTGGTGTAGGGAAAAGGGTCGAATCCACACAACGTGACAGTTGTACGCGTTGACGGGAAGCGATATCGCTGGCAGTGTCTTTCCCTTTTGGCGCTTTGGTTATTGACTCAGTTCGCGTTCCACACAGCTCGGACGTATCCACCCATCGTTCTCCATTCCCTGCAATGATCCATGGCGTACACGGAATGCGTCCGATTCTAGAAAGGGATGGCGCGTCATTGTGAACTTTTTTCACATTTTGGGGATGGATACAGGGCGGGAGGGAAGGCCATCGGGTGACCCGACCGGCGATGCCGATGCCCAATTCCACTAGTGAATGGTAATCCTCGGACAATCGGGCCTTTCTCGTTCCTCTCGGGTTCTCCCAGGCGATCACGGATGTGGATTACAGTCTACAGATAGGGGTCTACGCCATCCGGGTCTTCTGTTGTTCCGCAAAGAAAGGAATTTCTTGTCATCACTACATGCTGTGCGTGCCCACCAAGGACGGGGATCGCGTCAATATATTTCCGAGGGCGTCTCCGTTCAACACAAGGCGAAGATGGTCAAAATAAAAGCAAGTGTGTGGTATTTATGGAAGCCATGGGTGATGCCAAGCGACGGCGCTCGAGGCCCGGATCTGCACTTTCATAAATCTGCTGTACATCCATTTTCCATGTCGGAACGTGCAGAGAGTTTGGAAAAATGCGGAAAAGTCGCAGCCTGATCGGCTCCTCGTCCTCTCGGGAGCCGGATGTTATGTCACGCCAAGGTGAGGCTGCGGATCCTCCAATGGAACAAGAAATACTCCTCATCCCCCTTTTTCTCTCTAATTTCTCGTAACAGTCCCCGCTCGGTTTCTTATTTTCTAGGCGGACATCTTTCCCTGGGTATTTGGTCGGTTCCCCATAACTGATCACGTGATCATGGCCTTCATCAATCACATTGACTCTGAACCTTCAGCCAACAACGAAATCCGGGTCATGCCCATCCTCCAAGGCGATGTATGTCTGATATGGAATAACTGTACGTCGTCAGGGGGGATTGCAGTGGAATTTGAAAGGATGCTTCCTCATCGATCCGAAGGTGGAATCTACCGCGAGGTGGCAACGCTCAGAGACAGACAGACAGATCTAGAACGGGTGGAACGCGGCGAAAGGAATGCAAATGACGTCGGCGTGGGCCATTCGGCTTACAGAACCGGCTACTAGTAGAGTCTCAAGCCGCGCCTTCTTGCCCTAGCTTTTGCTCTTACTTCTTTTTCGTCCCTCTCTCTTTCTTCCTCCGAGTCTACCGCGATATTCGGACGCGAGCAAGGACGCGAAACCGTGACGACCCTTTTCGTGTATGAAAATAACGTGCCATGTCATTCAACGTGAGTGATTATTCCATTTTTTCGAACTTCCGTTGTCATGACGTGACCCTCCAGCGTCAAAGGGGAACCCGAATAAGAAAGCTAGACGTGGCCCTGTACTCCTGAGGGAAAGTGCTGGGACACGCGTGATACCGATATCGATGCCATCCGATATGGATAATGATCCTTCCGGAACACTATATAACATGCTAACATCGTGCATAGGACCGTCTTTCCGTACATGGGGGGCGTAAAATGGCAGTACGGGTCTTCCGTTCGCCTGGAACCTCCAGCTAGAAAACACGTGTGTTTTTTCTATTGTGTTAAACGCCTGAGGGGGGAATGTGACGAGTGAATGCGGCTGGTAGGCACCACATGGGGTGCCAGTGCCATGCGTGCTCTACAGCTTGAACCTTGTTCCGAAAATAAGAAAAAGAAACTTACCAAAAAGAGATGGTCAATGAAACGACCTCACAGT
>JBBPLZ010000021.1:34963-45372 GCA_038090055.1 Hemileccinum hortonii | reverse complement strand
CGGGTGGAAACCGATGCCAGCGACATCGCCACGGGAGCAGTGCTCTCAATCAAATCAGAAGACGGTAAATGGAGGCCTTGTGCCTTCCTTTCCCATTCTTTCTCCTCCGCCGAGCGAAATTACCCTATTTATGATAAAGAACTATTGGCTATCATACGCGCTCTCGAGGAATGGTGTCACTATTTAATCGGGAAAACTAACTTCGAGATTTGGACAGATCACAAGAATCTCGAATACTGGAAAAAACCACAAACTTTATCCGGTAGACAAGCCCGCTGGCACGAACTATTGCAAGAGTTCAACTACACCTTAATTTATAAACCAGGTACCAGTAATGGAAGGGCAGATGCGTTGTCAAGACGACCAGATCATGGTGACGCTGTGGAAAACCACAACGAAAACGTCACTGTTTTACCTAAAGAAATATTTATTAATGTATCCTCTTTATGCTTACCGGTTAAGCTTCTTACAGAAAACGCCAAGCTCCCCACTAGAGGCTCGGATGCGGCAGCAGGTTTCGATCTGTACAGTGCTGAAGAAAGAATAGTACCTGCAAAAGGGAAAACTCTAGTCCCCACGGACATATCCATCGCACTACCAATCGGAACCTATGGCCGCATCGCTCCCAGAAGTGGACTAGCCGCAAAACACATGATCGATGTGGGAGCCGGTGTAATCGACGCGGACTATCGAGGAAACCTTGGGGTCCTTCTCTTTAATTTCTCTGACTCTGATTTCGCGATCGCTAAACATGATAGGATCGCACAACTTATCGTTGAAAAAATAGAAAACCCCATGATCAAGGAAACAGAATCTCTTCCCGAAACCAACAGAGGGTCTCAGGGATTCAGTTCCACAGGGATAAAAAATATTTCACTTTCTTCCCCGTTCTTTATTAAATTACAAAATGAATCAGAAAAACAGGGCGTCGACGCCATCGACGAATATGAATATTACGCCCTAGAAAAAGTTTACAAAAACAATAAAAACAATATTTACGTTCCCTCTTCGCTTCGTACAGAACTTCTAACACTATATCATGACTCGCCTGTCGCTGGACACCCTGGTCATGCACGTACCGCTTATGCTATTCACAGACATTATTGGTGGCCAGGAGCCACTGCGTTTATTAAAAAATACGTTGATCACTGCCAGGTGTGCTCCCTCACGAAGGGATCGTCAAAGCCACCGGCAGGAAAATTGATACCTCTTCCTACACCCACTACACCTTGGACAGACATTTCCATTGATTTCGTAACCGGACTTCCCTTATCTCATGGATTCGATTCTATTTGTACTATAGTTGATCGCTTCTCCAAGGAAATTGTCCTTGTTCCCTGTTTAAAACAAATCTCGTCTCGGGATTTAGCTAGGTTATTTAGAGACCATGTTTGGTCAGTTCACGGACTCCCCTCATCCATAGTTTTGGACCGCGGACCGCAGTTTTCTTCAGAGTTTACAAAGGACCTCTGCTCTTTGTTGGGCATCACACAAAAAATGTCTACCGCTTACCATCCTCAGACAGATGGCCAAATGGATCGGATCAATCGAGAGGTTGAACAATATCTCCGCGCTTACGTGGCCAAGAAACAAGAGGATTGGGCGGAATGGCTAAAGATGGCTCAGTTCAGCCACAATAACAACCTCACCTCGGCTACCGGCACCATTCCTTTTGCCGTTACAAAGAACTATTTCCCTCGGATGGGATTTGAAGGATCTAGCCACACCATGGGGGGTTCTTTTGGAACTGAGACCGGACGGGCCCACAAAGAAATCGAAGAAGTATTGGAAAAAACGAAACAACGGATGAAAGAAACCGCCAACAAACGGAGATCTGACGCACCACCATATGCCATCGGTGACCGCGTCTGGTTATCTACGGACAACTCATCCCTCCCTTACACCGCACGAAAGCTCACTCAAAAGTGGATCGGTCCTTATACCATCGACGCCATTCTCCCAAACGCGGTCAAACTTCACCTCCCTTCCTCCATCCAGATTCATCCGGTCATCAATGTCTCCCGTGTCAAAATGTACCGCGACCGGTTGGAAGGACAACCCGCACTTCGTCCCGATCCTATCACTGTTAACGAGGATCAACATGAGGAGTACGAAGTTGACTACATTGCCGCGTCTCAACTCAAGGGTCGTGGTATTCAATATCTCGTGCACTGGAAGGGATGGGATGAAACGGATCGCACATGGGAACCCTCTTCCAATTTGGCCCATGCCCAGGGGGCTATATCCGACTTCCACTTATCCCACCCATCCGCACCCTGTCCTATCCGTAATATCTCCTTGTCGGACTTTTCCACTCTCTTCCGTGATTTTGGACCATCGTACTCTGGATTTTCTGCGTCTCGAATTGACTTTGAGTCTTGAAAATGGGGGGTAATGTTACGATTGCTCCTCACCTCACACTCTTTACCAGATGGAGACAGACTCCACTGACACATGTACGACTCGGACTCTCACTTTCATTTCTCAGAAGTCACGTGACCAGCAGCACGTGACCATGGGACATATCACATGACTAGGTCTAGACCCGGTGATGTCATGCCTCATGTCTTATCTCTTATTTTTCTTATCTGCTCACCCTTATCTTTTCTCTCACGTCAACCAAGGTTCACTCTCACACTTTGCTTCTTATCTCACACCTGCCCTAGAGTGTACCTTGGTCCGTGCGCATTAGTTACATGTATATAAGGTAGACCTTTGCGACTGGTTCCCCAGTCTAATTCACTTGTTTCCCGCACCGGACTTTGATCCCTTGCCTGCGCCTGCTGAGTTCCGCTCCACTCATCTCATTTGCCAGTTTCGGAGGCTACCTGTAAAAGGCCTCTACTTGTCGTTTCTTTCTCTTGTTTGAGTCGCTCGTTGCATTTGGGTTGAGTGTGCCTTTGGCTCGCAACAGTGATGGCAAAAAGAATGGTGCCAGTAGCCAAGGTGAGGTTGTTATTGTGGGAGAATTGGGCCATTTTGATCCATTCGGCCCAGTCCTCCTGTTTTTTAGCAATGTATGCTCGGAGATATTGCTCAATTTTGCAATTAATGCGCTCCATTTGTCCATCAGTTTGTGGATGTTAAGCTGTCAAAAGCTTTTGATTGATTCCTAGGAGTTTGCATAAGTCCATGGTAAACTTGGAAGTAAATTGTGGTCCGCAGTCTGAAACTATGGAAGAAGGTAGTCTGTGGGAACACCACACATTGTCTCTAAATAGTTTAGTGAGATCTTTGGAAGACATCTGCTTTAAACAGGGAACAAGGACTACTTCTTTGGAGAAGCGGTCCACTATAGTACAAATAAAATTGTATCTGGATGATATAGGAAGTCCAGTGATGAAATCAATAGATATGTCCATCCAAGGTTTAGTAGGAATGGGAAGTGGTATAAGTTTTCCTGCTGATGGCTTTGACAACCTTTTCATGAGAGAGCACACCTAGCAGTGGTCTACATAATTTTTTATAAATGTGGTGGCACTGGGCCACCAATAGTGTTTATGAATGTTGAATGTGGTTTTCGCGTGATCCGGGTGTCCGGAGACAGGAGAGTTGTGGTAGAGAATCAAAAGTTCAGTACGGAGGGAAGAAGGTACATAAATAATGTTTATTTTTTTTGTTTTTGTATATTGTTCTAGGACATAGTACTCATATTCGTTGATAGCGTTGACGCCCTGTTTTTCTGATTCTTTTTGTAGTTTTAAATAGAATGGAAATGAGAGAGAAATGGAAATTTCTTTTATTCCTGTAGAGCAGAATCCTCCATCTCCTCTTTGGGTTTCCTGGAGTGTTTTGACTTGTTGAATGATGGGATTTTCTATTTTTTCAATAATTAGTTGCGCGATCCTGTCATGTTTAGCAACAGAAAAGTCCATGTCTGAGAAGTTAAATAAAAGAACTCTGAGAGTTCCTCAGTAGTCTGTGTTGATTATGCCAGCTCCCACATCAATCATGTGTTTTGTGGCTAGTCCACTTCTGAGAGCAATGTGATCGTAAGTTCCGATGGGAAGTGTGACGGAAATGTTCATGGGAATCAGGGTTTTCCCTTTGGCAGGTACTACCTGATCTTCCGCACTGTATAGATCGAAACTGGCAGCCACATCCGAGCCTTTTGTGGGGAGCTTGGTGTTGTTGATGATCAGTTTAACCAGTAAACTTAAAGAATGGGAATTAATAAATAAAGTTTCAGGTAATACTACCACATTTTCATTGTGGTTCTCTACCATGTCACCATGATTGGGTCTTTGTGATAAGGCATTGGCTTGGCCATTGATATTCCTTGCTTTGTAAATAAGGATGTAATTGAACTCTTGAAGGAGTTCGTGCCAGCGTGCTTGTCTTCCTGAAAGAGTTTGCGGTTTCTTCCAGTATTCAAGATTTTTATAATCAGTCCAGATCTCAAAGTTTTCTTTTCCAATTAAATAGTGTCGCCATTCTTCCAGGGCATAAATTATTGCTAAAAGTTTTTTATCGTAAATGGAGTAATTCTGCTCTGCAACTGAGAAAGAATGAGATAAGAAGGCACATGGCCTCCATTTTCTGTCGTCGCTTTTGATCAAGAGCACGGCTCCTGTGGTGATGTCATTGGCATCAGTTTCCACACGCATTTCCTTTGAGGAATTGGGGTAGGTGAGGAAAGGTGCTTCCATGAATTTTCTTTTTAGGGTTTCAAAGGCTTCTTGTTGAGGAATGTTCCAGTGCCAGGGGATGTCCTTTTTGGTAAGATCGTTTAGTGGTCATGTGATTTGACCAAAGCCTTCAATAAATCATTGATAATAATTACACAGCCCTAGGAAGGACTGTAGTTGTTTGAGTTTGATTGGTGCTGACCAATCTAAAATAGTGTCAACTTTTTTGTATTGCATATCCATGTCATGTTTGTTGACAGTCATGCCAAGGTGGTTGACTTTGTTGGCAGAGAATATGCATTTTTTGGGTTTGGCATAGAGATCGTTCTCACGTAGTTGTGTAAGAACTTCTTTGATAAGCTCTTCATGTTCATCCTTTGTTTTTTGTTTGGTAAAGACCATCATATCATCTAGATAGACAATTAGTATGGCATACATGTTGTTAAATATATTGTTTATCATTTGTTGGAATATAGGCAGGGAGTTGGTCATCCCAAAATACATTACTGTGGGTTCATAAGCTTCGAGGGGAGTGACAAATGCAGCTTTCCATTCATCACCTTCTTTGATGCGGACATTATTGTATTCCCATCAGAGATCTAGATAAGTCAATAGATCGGCGCCTTTGAGCCTGTCAATTAGCACAGAAATTAGTGGAAGAGGATAAGAATTTTTTATAGTGCCCTCATTTAGATATCGGTAATCCATTATGAGGCACTTTTCTCCAGTTTTCTTTGGAATGAAGAAGACAGGTGTGGTTTGAAGGGATTTGGATGGTCAGATGTACCCCTTCTTCAATTCCGAGTCAAGGAAGTTCCTAACTTCGTCCATTTCTTTGTTGCTTAAAGGGATTACCTGTCACTTTTTTGGTATGAAATCGGGTTTGGTTTCAATTGCATGATCCCAAAGCTTGCATTTCGGCATGCATTCCAATTCGTTTTTTGAGAATACATCTAAAAAGTCATGATATTTTTTAGGAACTTTTTCTTTTGTTTCTTCCTCAATGACTCGCAACAAGGGTGGGGTCCACCATTGGTGGGGGAGAACTGGAGCATGGAGTTCATTACAATAACATGTACACCGTGTGAACTTGATTTTTTGATTGACCCAGTCGATCTCAGGGTTGTGGTGGTAAAGCCAGTTGAATCCTAGAATAATATTGTGAGTTCCGAGGGTGGCAACTAGTGCATCACATCCTTCAATGTATCCTTCATAAGAAATAATAAATGAAACATAATGAGTAATAGATCCATGAAAAGAAGAAGAACTCTCAGCGTTGTTTATGTTGATGGGTCGTGGGAGCCTGTGTTGGACTAAGCCATTAGTCTCCACCCATTTTCGGTCAACAAACGTTTGAACGGCACCAGAGTCGAGTAGGGACTTGACCATAGTCTTTTGCCACTGACCCTGATGTTTGAAGAAAATGTCCACAAACAACGACATTTCACCCCCAAGGACAAGGTCCCTGGTGAGAAATTTTGAATATTGCTTCAGGTAAATGAAGGGTCCAGGGAGGATTTGTGAATGGAAATATTTTTTCTTTTTTTGTTTATCAGGGAATTAAGCACACTTTTATTTAATTCCAGTGCCACGCTCAAATGAGTCGTCCTGACGGAATAGGAAGAAATTGAGCTACTAATTACATCTTGTATTGTACAGATGGGAAAATCTTCTTTTGTACAATCTACTAAGTCCATTTCGGTGTGTCCCCTTCCATGTCAAGTACAGAAAAGGAATTATGAGAAGGCAAAGAACAATGTGATGAAAAAGAAGAAGAAGTTGCTGTGTGAACACCTCCCAGGTTCACCCAGCTCGACCTTTTCCCTTATTGGCGAAAAAACCAGCAGCAGCAGCCTGTCTGGCTTCGACCTCGAAGAGATCCTTGTAGAATGCACACACTTCTTCTGTCATATAAGTGGTGTGGGAGTCCACAACAGGCGAGATGGCTGTCGTGGGAGCAAGGGGTATTTCAGCCGGTTGGTATTGCCCTGGCTGAGGGGCGTAGTACTGAGCCTGAAAAGGCATGGGGGCGGGAGCATCGTAGGTGCCAGTGAGGGGGTTCCACAGCTGGCAGTTGTTGACACAGTGGGGTCGCAAACCTTCTTGCCATGCGGAACACCTGTTCCTTAAGTGGCTGGGCTGACCACATCCGTAGCAAGTACGGGTTTCTTGTTGGACTAAGACTTGGCTCAGGTCCATAGGTGCCCCACAGCCAGGTTGTAAGCCTATTGCAGTGTATCTTGGTGCTGGTGCAGATGGGGCAGCATAGGGTGGCGGGTGAGAGGGTGCATAATAACGTGGAGGTTGATGAGATGGAGCAGGAGTGGATCGGTTTCCCCTGTCATGGCGCATGTCCTCAAAGATCCATCCAATCCAGAATGCTTCGTCCCTCCATGCAGTGTACTCTTCTTTCACCTTTGGATGGAGGAGTTTTATTTGCGTGTAGATATTGTAGTCTAGCGCATCCTTGTAGAGGTGGTACGCCTCATCTTCTATAATAAATGAGTCATACTTCAAGATTTCAAATTGATTGTTGAAAAATTCAATTGGCCTCTTGTTTTGTTTAATTTCTCTTATCTCCTGGTAAGCATCTTCAGCGAGAACGTCAATCTGGAAGTGGTCCTTGATCTGGCTTTCAAGGTTTTCCCAATCGGACCAGGTAGCTTCACCTTTGAGCACATTTTTGACTGTTCCATCTATGTTCCTTGTGATGGTGATGTAACCTTGTGAGTCACATTCTGGTTCTTTTTCTTCTCGGCTATAATAGTTGAGGATTTGCTGGGCAAAGTCGGTGGCCTTGCCTACAAAATGGGAGAGAACTGTGACCATTCATAGTTTGTCAGAGCGGTCCTGTGCCATTTCTGGCAATCCACCCAGATCTTGAGATTGACCCACCAGTTATAGAAGATCCTCCTTGTGCTGTCCCATGGGCCAGGATTGGCAATTTTCCTTGTGTAATCACCTTTGCGATTGTTGGTGATTTTAGCGACAGCTGCAGCTAGTGCAGCAATTGCGACTGCGAGGTCGTTGGGGGTAGGAGTTGTTGCCCTAGACATTCATGGTTCTTACTATCAGGTATCTTCCAACCTGATTCTGGGAACATGCCTAAAGGTAATGTTCAGGATGGCAGAGATGGACATGGGGATGGAGGACGGAGGACGGAGGGGTTGGGTTTGACTTCACCCAAATATCAGGCAGGGTGATACTCAGAACGGGTGTACTGAAGGTCTTGTTGATACTGTTGGCAGCAGGGGAGGTGGACGTTGAGTTTAAACAGCACGTAGGTTGCTGCTTGTTGACGGAGGTAGAGTGTGTCCTTGGTGTGTCGGGATTACATAAACTAAAAAAAAGGTGTGATTTCATGAGGATTGTTTTGACAGGTAGATGACGAGGGGAGGGGGAACTGGAATACGCAGCCTTTACTCATTGGCTGGACATGCTTATTAACCTGTCTACGTGCAAGACAGTTATTGCCAGCAGTGCTGGTATGCCCCACTAGTGCACTATGTGGGAGAAGCAACTTTATTTGTATTTATGACGACGAACGACCGTATGACTACTGATAAGGGTGTATGCCCTGAGCATCATGAGCTCACAATGGCATGAAGTGAAATAGTATGATTCCCTTGTCCCTGGGATCTGGGGTAGTCTTATTCAAGTGTTGTGAAACACCCAAACTCGACAATAAACATAGCAAAAAATATGGACCAAGTCCAGTAGTCCTATAATGGGGACCAAGTTGGCGAGGAGAGGAGGAGATGGGAGCAGTATCACACAAGTCAGGGCCAGAGATGAGAGTCCGGGGCAGTAACAAGTGAACAAGACTGAGGGTATTCAGTTGAATGTGTCTACTTTATATACATGTGGGATCTGTGCACAGACCATGCTATGTACTTTAGGGCAGACATGAGAAAAGGAAGGAAAGAAGTATTCCATGGGAATACAGCAGCAGAAATAAAAGAGAAGTGTTAAACATGAGGCATGACATCATTGGGCTAGACTCAAGTTATGTGCCTGTTCTCACGGTCATGTGCTGCTGATCACGTGACTTTGAAACAGTGAAATACATATGTCTGTAAGGTCGATCCTTATCAGTGAAGGGGAGAGATAGGGGTCTGAAGGATAAATCATAACAAGTGGGATGGTATAGGAAAAGGAAGTCTTCTACATCACCCTAGTTGACAGTTTCTGGGAGCTGAGTCAGTGATCTCTGATGATAATCAGTGTCAGTGAATAAACTAAATCCAGAGTGGATCTGGTCCTTCCTGGTCAATAAGGTGAGGCACTGCAATAAGGTCGTAATTATATACCTTTGATATCTGGATTGATGCCCAAGTATCTGCCACCTGTTCTAACATATTTGTCCCACCTGCCTTTGAATCTGTTGGCTTTGTAACTCCTTCACAAGCTCATACCTTTCTGAATTGCTTCCTATTTGTTGCTGCCTGCTGCTCAATCTCTTGTCACATCATACTTTCCCCCTGCATTTCCTGAATAGAGCATTGGCCTCTCATATTTTTATTTTAAATGTGTCATTCAATTGAGGGACAAGACTATTCTTTTTGCCTCAGTAAAGGCAAGGTGAACCTCTCCCAAACATTGTTGTGAGCCATATGTCATCAGTGATATGATCTGTTATGCACCAGGATCATGTGCCATTGTTCGCACCTTTTCAAAGTGCTAACCATGCTTGAATTATTGCTATTGTCTTTGTCAATGGTTGCTGGCATGAAAATCAACCAATATCCTCCAGGTGTTCATTCTGCTGAAAGCCTATTATATAAGTCCTGGATTTACACATTATCCTGTTGCTATGTGATTAAACAAACCTAGATAGAGGAACATAGTCATAAGTCATAGGGTGCTAATAAACCAAGTCAATTTGATGGTCAACCATAAGCTGGTTTGATCATTGTATTTGTATTCTGTCATTTGCCATTCATATTGCATTCATTTGACTGGTGATTTTGGGCTGCTCATGTCCTTTGAGACTGACACCATTTGAATACCTGATATAAGGAGTGGATGACTAAGGAAAAAAGAATAAAGCAGAGCTCTCTTAGTGGCTCACTAGATGGAAATGCAAAGATTGAAAGAGAGGGGCTTTCTATCACAGCTGTGGTTGAGTTATGCTTGAATTGCCAAAAATGGGCTTTTGAGCCACAGCTGTGCTTCTGTTGTAAAATGAATGGCTTTACAACGTGCCACACTTGAGTTCTGTGCCATAGCAATGGAACAATAAAGATGCATGCACCATATATAAGGCAGGAAAAGTTGCTGGAGGTACACTGGTGAAGGCATGGTACACAATAGCTGTATTGTCATATCAACTTAGTTTAAACCCAATGATCAGTTCTATCATTTATAGAAGATTTGTAGTCATTTATATTCATGTCAGTTCATTGATATTTATTTGAAGCTATTTATAGGCTATATATGGTTATATATGACCATATATAACTCTTTTTATTGATTTGTGGTTAATTGTATCTATTTATAATTATTTATATTCATTTCTAGTTATTTTAGCCTTCAAATAAAATGACCAAAAATTAGTTTGACTGATGTGTATTTATTTATGGTTATTTTTGGCTATTTATAGCCATTATATCCAAATGTATCATTTTTGAGTCATTTCTGACCATTTATATTTATTTTAGATCATTTATTTCTATTTTTAGCTATTTGTAGCTTTTTATATTTATCTAGGACTATTTATAGGTATTGTATGCAATTTTATCTATATTTAGCTATTTGAAGTTTAATTATGTTTATTTAAAT
>JBBPLZ010000021.1:11450-34953 GCA_038090055.1 Hemileccinum hortonii | reverse complement strand
TTTCTAGCTATTTAGGATTATATGTATTAATTTTGAGCCATTTTTAGGTATTTACATATATTTGAAGCTACTTATAGTTATGGCATGTATTATATTCAATTGTAAAATGACCAAATATATTTAATTTAAATTATTTCCAGTCATTTATAGCAATTGTATTCAATTATATCCATTTCTATTTATTTCTAGCTATTATAACCATTTAAACACTGAAAATAAATAATTAGTTGAATATAATAACTATAATGGATATAAATGACTTAAAATAGTTACACTTGGATACAATAGCTATAAATATCCTCAAATGAATATCAAATGATCATCAATGACTAGAAATGATTTGAAAGAGATATATATATTGTAGCATATGCGCGTGTCTTTGGCTGGTTGGACAGCGCGCGTGTCCATTGGGGCCCCTCGACCCGGTTGCGTACCCGTCTCGGTAAACTGGTGACCCGAGCGGGGTTGGAACTGATTCTGCTGCAGACACGATCGTTCCAGTCGCATCTGGTTGAAGATTTTGCCAATCGAGATGGCGGTACTTTGCCAAGTGGCCAAGGTGTTGGCGATAGCGGGGGAGCAGAGTGAGATCTGGGCGTAGATTTGGTAATCTATACCCTCCTTGTAGAGACGAAGGGCTTGGTCGGCAGCCAACCTGGCGTTGGTCCTTAGCAGCTCGAATTGCTGCGTGAATGTTTCAATGGGCATGTTGCCCTGCTTCAAAGCTACCAGCCGACGGTAACTTTCTTCCGCGATCACGTCGATGCGGAAGTGGTCTTCTACTTCTTTCTTTAACGTGAGCCAACTTGGCCAGACCGCAGCCTTGTCAGCATTGTCGAACTTGGTCTCCTCCTTGTCCATGTAACCTTGCAAGGTTATCCGGGAGAAGTCGGATGCCTTGCCCTCCATGCGCAGGAGGATGGCGACTGTAAATTGTTTTTTAGAAAGCGTGGATTGGCATTGCACCCACGCTGCGACTTTTGTCCACCATCCGCGGAAGGTGGCGCGGTTGCCGTCCCACGAGCCTGGGTCGGCGAAGGCTTTATAAGAAGGAGGAGGGGGGAGGGCGATAGGGGTGCCAGTAGTGGCATTGGCGGTGGCGGCGGTCATGAACTGCTGGTGCAGCTGGGACTGCTGTTGAATGATCCCAGAGAGAAAGGTAAATTGATTTAGAACATCCTGCCACGTGACAGGATCGGGAGCGGTCATCCTTACTGTGTCTTATCTTTCAAAGATGCTCTGGGGATGACTAAAGGAAAGGGAATCGGCGGCGGTTGAGAACGACGCGGGGACGGAGCACTGAGAAGTTTGGTCGACCTAGGTCCCAGCCGGAGTCGTATTCAGATCGGATATAACGGGGGTCTTGTTGGTAGATGCGGCGGGGGCGACGGCGGTGAGGAGCTGCTTGGCGACGAGCGGCGGCGAGTACTTCTGGATCCCAGTTGTCATTGGGGTCAAATTCGATGAGAGCGGGGGCGACTACGTTGAGTTGGTAAAACTGGAGTGCAGCTACTTGTCTGCAACGGAAGTAACGGTCAATGCGCGAGGACCGTGGCATATGATGGAGAGGAAGCGGGACTAAACCGTGTCGGGCTTCGGGGAGTCCTGTTCAAGTGTTGACGGCCTTGAACTAACAATGACGACGAGTACCTTTAGACGATAGGTACGAGGAGGAACTGGACAAAGAGTAGGAAGCGACGATGACGGGTGTCGACGACGAGTGACACAGCGAGGATGAGGTCGGTGGCGGGAAGGCGAGCGACGAAGGTAACGATGTGGAGCATAAAGATAGTCCCTTTACAGAGGACCAGACTGGCAGAGAGGAAGAGAGTAGTATTCAGATGGTCAAGGTCCCTATGAGGAAGGGAGGTGTACAAATGAACAGGACTGAGGGAAATACGGTGAGTGAGGTAGGGTTTATATACGATAGACGACTTGAGGGCAGGTGTGGGAGATAGAATGTGAGAGAACATGGTGGAAGGTAATAGAATAAAAGAAGCGTGAACGTGAGAGAGAGAAGCTGTCCATGAGGCATGACATCATAATGATGTCATGGTCTAGGCCTTAGGTCAGGTGATAGTTCCCACGGTCACGTGCACTGGTCACGTGACCTTGGAAAAGGATTAGGGGTAAAACGGTGCTCAGGGATTCAGAGATATGAGCGAAGTGTAAGGTAAGAAAAGTGAAAAAGCGTACGAGTTGGACACGAACTATAACACAAGTAGATGCACCACAAACTCCCTCCCTCTCCCAATCACCCTCACAGACTTTACGACACTGTCGTCATCAGTCCTAGATCTGATAGTGACTGGCCACGCTGCGGTATTGAAGGTACAGGTTTTGAGTTTGTATCTTGGGAGTACACTATTAACAAATGGATGGTATGCCACCTTGTTGTGCAGCTTAGACATGTATTCTGCTCAACGAACACTGATTATCTCCTCGCTTACATTCAGCGCTTCAACATCGTGTCTCAAAGGGAAAGTACGAGCGACATTCATCTGAGTACTGGGATGCATCTACTCAGGCAGGTGACAAAATCAAATGGGACACAGATTGGGGATATCGTTCCTGTGTCACATATTTGATCTGCCACTCACTTAATCCCAAGCTTTGATAAAGAGGCCCATCCTTGTTTATCTAGACAGAATGTTTGTGAGTTGTCGACTGATTTTTGGCTTGATAAGTTCTAGTTGAAGGAATTTTATTACATGGTATCTCCTTTGTAGTCACCAACGAACTATGTAGTAATTAACCTCAATGCAATCCATCGATTGATAAGCCACTATCCGACTCGGACGTGACTCGACGACTCATTGATCATCCTCACTTACTACCAGCACCATCAATCCTCTCGATCCACTACCAAGATAAGTAGTTTGCAAAGGGTAAGAATACCTGATATAGTAGCTGCTTGTCAAAAAAAATTTGATTTTTCTTACTAAGCATAACACACCACTCTTATTATGTGTGGTTCATTGTGCTTTCTGGCACAATGACAAAAGTAGCTGACCAGAAGTCACAGTTGGCTATACCACCTCAATTCCACCACAAGAAGGACGTATATCGTGAGTCGATGGACCCTCGAATCATGGAAGACACAGCCCCCGTCCATTGGGCGCTCGATCAGCAGCAGACGATGGAATTCATAGCAAAGCTTTATCCTGATAGCAGACTGTTGCCATCGAACATTACTTTCAATGCTACTACTCCAAGCATTGACTACATTATAAGTAACATGCAAACAACACAGCATTGGTTAAAGGACCGCTGGGCATACTTCGTGGACCTCACAAGCTCAGAGCCACTGGAAGAGAGGATTGCAGAATTCTTTAACAGTGTCATTCAGCATGTGCCACATTCGCATACATGTACGAAGTAAGTTACAGTAGCCCCTTCATTTTCACACTTTCAAAGCTGACATCACATTAGACGATAGACTGGCAAGGCAGCAAACAACCCTGTCAGCGGTTTTAGCAGCGTCATTCAAAAGCCTGACCTCTTGTGTTGCGAAGAGGGCATTATCTCGAAACGGGTCACTCCAAAAGAGAAATTCAATGCAATAACTGACATTTATTCCCTAGGAGAGGTGAAGCAGAAATACAGCAAGGACCATAAAAAGGATTCATATGTAGAACTTGCCGGGAAGGTAGCATTCCTATTCGAAGTTCAGGATGGCCGTTGTGCAATGCCCAGTATCCACCTCCTAGGCTCGTCCATCATTCTGACGCTCTTCGACTGAGGTAGCTCCATCTCTACATACCTCCTCAACATCCATCTATTTCCCGAACAATTTCTCCACATCCTTCTTGGCGTCATATTCGCAGATGGGACAACGCTTGGCTTCAATTCCACCATCACTCCTACCCAGAATAGTCAGAAAACGATCCGAATAGTAAAGCAAGGCAAGGAATATCACATACTCGTCGACACATTGTTATTCTCCTCTTTCTCGCTTCATAGCCAGGGCACGACTGTATGGACTGGCAAAATCACCATCGACCAAGAAGAGCAAGATGTCATTGTTAAAGATTTGTGGGTAGACCCGTTACGACGTTATATGGAAGGGTGGATTTTGAAGATGTTGGAGAAGGCCGGGGTGAAAGGTGTGCCAATATTGGTACACAAACAGCAAGTCCAGACCCCACATCCCATCATGCGAGAGTTCATAAACCATTCAACACACATTCTTTGTACCCTTCTCCGCAGGTCTTCTCAAGCCTCATACTACTTGCGTGTCCTGTCATGCTTGGTTTCAAAACCGAGAGGTTATCCCATTTACAAGTTCAACTCGCTCACCAAATTGCTGGTTGGACTCATCGATTGTCTAATCGTGACGCTCTGAAGCGGGCATGCATACTTCACCGTGATATCAGCTTGTTTAACCTATTGTTTGTTCTGGCAATACACAGCAATGTTGGCGAAGGTTTTCTCGATCGAGTGCTCAAAGGACCTGAAAAAGACATGGTTTGAGCGAAAATCCAGAAACTATCATGTCATGGTCTCCTCACCAATTGGAGCTACACTGTCCCCACAGACGATTCTTGGTCTGGGAACCCCTCCCAGAGTGATGCTACTAGCGCTACTGGGATTCGCATCATTGGTGAAATGGAACCACTATCTCAGACTGACTTGAAAGACATGCACAATATCCTCATCCCTGTGGCTGACGAGCCCATCCCGAGTGATACCAGTTCTTCGATTGACACAAGCCCACTTCATCGTACGGTAGGCTTTTAGTTATACATCTATACAGTGTCTGATATACGCTAGGGCACGTGGGTGTGGATGGTCGCAGAGCTCAGCCACGTAGGACCCAGCATGTTGGTGGTTCATCAAACTCACCACAATTTAGAATGATTCTTTTATATTCTGCTCGCCATCTGTCTCCTGTACGACAAACCTGCAAAACTCAAACCCACGAAAGTACTTTGCCAATGCTTTGACCCCTTCTTTGCCATCATGAAGCTAGCACCCTTAATGTCATTACTATCCAATCCGATTTCGGTTGGACAACGCATATGCTCCCATACGTCTCCTTATATTTTCAACCACTGATTCCCCTTCTCGAGAAGATCTGGATGGAGCTCATCTTACCCATCAAAATGCACGGTGGGAAGCTTCAGGCCAATTGGGATTTCACTCACGATCACTTCATCGATGAGATTGTCACAGTTCTCGCAAAGCTTACAGAGAGTTCCTAGGTCCCGAAGATGCCAAATACAAGGAAATGTGTTGTTGTATAGGGTGGCAGTATGTCAAGCACTTCCTCATTACCTGTCACTGCTCCTTCCGCTGGCATGGCCTTGCCTGAAGTTCTGCTGCCACAACCACCTATGGCTCAGATGCCAGGCACTTCATCAACAAGTAGCTCCAAGCAGTGCGCCAAAAATGAGGATGAGTCAGGCTCTTAATTGCCAAAGCAATGTTCTCATATTGGGATTGCATCGAATTCGGACACCCATGGCATATCACCAAGCACGTCAAGCCCCAGTGGTACAAGTTGGGCTGAGATCAACATTCCTAGTTTACCTTCCCAGACCTGAATCCTACCTCTAGTATGAGTATGCCTTCATTGTATTCTTGTGTACCGGGCCTTGAACTACTGACTACTTGTCTTACTATGTACTTCAAGTTAGATGTACTAGCAGCTTGTTGTCCTTTTGACCATATTAGTCTCGGCAAACCTGTGTCTTGACATATTTTCAACATACGCCTATTGCTTGCGCTGGAATAAAACGGTGAAAATTTGATAGACAACTCTGATGGGAAAATATTATTGGCAAAACTCCGCAAGGCCAACCACGTCCTCTGCATGGTGAAATGGCCCTGAGCCAGTCATTTTCTCTGCCCGGCAACACTGCAAGTATGAACGGTGGGCGTCATCGTTTTCCAGGTATGTTACAGTGTACTTGATGATGACGACTTACTCCTCTGACTGTAGACAACTCTGACAGGACAAGTATTAATGGCGAAGCTTCACAAGGCCAACCAAGTCCTCCTCCATGCAATGAAACGGCCCCAAGCCAGTCATCTTCTCTGCTCACGCAAGCTCCCAAGAATGTTGTGGTCATACACCACCAATGAAACTGTGCTCCGCGCCTGCCAAGCAATCTCCAGCTGTTTGCAGCTAGGCAGCAGCAAAATAGGTCCACTAACAATCCTACAGGTGATTCACAAGTTGTGAATGATAACGATGGTTGAGATTGTCCTTTCTTCAACTTTCTGGCCGGCACAGCGACTGAATACTTGGAACCATGGTGCAGCTTCAACACTACGACCCGCCAACTCGTGATGTGATTGAACGCGCCAAACAATTTTCACACTGTGATGCAGCTTCAATCGACCTATTCCCTGTCCGTGTCTCCTTTAACAGCAAAACAATTGAGTATATCAATGAGGCAATCGCCGAGCGCCACACTCGAAGCTTAATCATTTCAGAAGGTAGTTGTCACACATTGATCACAGTTTCCCACTGATCGGAGTGTTCAGGTTAGTGGCCACAAAATGCATCGGATATCACCAGACTCGTATGTACGCTCCACCATTATCTCTTGCATTGTACCCATCTACCTGCTCTATAGTTGTGGGAGGACCGCGGTAACTGGTGTTCTACATTGAGGAAAAGGGCCCATACCTTTGTCACCCAACAATACACATGGATCCCGAAAATTGTTGCAAACAAAACATTGAGATTGCGAAGAACCTTCTCGGCAATGGTGGTTTATTCTTGAGGGGTGAACCTGACGCTGAGGTAAGAGAAATCAATCCAAGTTCATGTGAATTGACAATGTTTCCAAGGACACACCAGCAATCTCGCACATCCTGCCATCTCAGGCCTTGTTATTGACTTCTTCTACACCAGCTCTGCTTCTGTCGGCAAGCTGTTTCTGAAGTGTTTGCTGAGGAGTGAAACAACCAAAGACTAAAGACTAGCACGAAGCATAGCCAAGCTTAGGTCTGAGACAAAAGATGAAGAAAACGGAATAAGTGTGAGCTCTTAAATTTTCAAATGATTCTTTGGGGGAGAACCAAGAAACTTGACTGGAGTTCTCTGACGCTGATTCATGGGTTTATATACTACATGGGTGTTTGTACCTATTTGTACCTAATCTATCCTAATATGTCATAACCCTGGGCCCTGGGCTGAGGGTGTGAGTCATCATGAGTTATCTAGGGTCATGGATTGCATCTGAAACGCGAGATAAGATAAGACACTGCCTTGATAGAGGCTGTGGTACATGAGGCATTTCATGATGCTGTGTCATTAAAAAGGTGTGTGATGGGTGTGGCATCAGAATGGAAGCACCAACATGAGGTGAGCACAGCACGGAAATTAAATGAAGGCTGTGATACCGAATGGGATTGAGTCACATGATGTGTTCACATGACCTTGAAGCAAGAGACAGTGACAAGTCCACATCATGTCTTGAGATGTGACTATGTGATCTCCTTGTCTGATAAGATAAGATGAAGATAAGATAAGATGAAAGAAATAGGGGTTTCATGAAGTGAGCGTTTGTTACAAGAAGGTCCCAAGAGCCATGGTGGCCCTTGCCGCCACTGCGGTTTGTTTCTCATTGCCAACCAATTCACATGCTAATCAACTTGCAGCTCAAAGTTGGTTTAGATGAGATTGCTTCAGGCCATGGCAAAGTCAATTTCCAGGTCAGTACCTATTCGTGGGTCTACAAGGAAATCCTCAGGTTTATGAGTAAATGCAATGGCAATGGCATCCACCACATGAAAACGAGCGAACTGCAGTAATCAAAAGGCAAGAAGCCCAGACTGAGGGATGCAGTATAAACTGCAATCGGAAGATGCCAGTCATCGGTCAATAGCGCAAAGAAATTGATCAACCTTATGTAATGGGGAGGCATGGATTGTGAAGGCAATGATCAGTACGCGCCAGAGGGGGACTCGAAGCGAACAACCGAGGGACAATAGGGTGAGAGGAATTACAGAGAAGCAAATCAGCAGAAGATCACTGATACGATCAACAAGAGATTGGTGGGATGAGGGCGAGGGAGTAGCAAGCTCATCAGTGTAAACACCGATGAGAGAAGATTATGAGAGCCTGGGAAAACTCCTCAGCATAAACACCAATGAGTTGAGCAGTGGGGAAGATGAGGGAATAACAAAGCAGACACCTCAAACGTCCCACAATTGCTGCATACTCTGCATCAGCTATCACCGCAAGATTAGCCCATCGGACACCACTGAAAAAGAGAATGGAGACCTATGGTGGAGGCAATGGGAATGTGTAGTATAGCTTCAGATAGCAGAGGAGGGGATACTCCAGTGTTTGACATGGATGAGTGGGGAAGAGCAATAATGATCATTGGACCACCAACTTGAAAGACAACCCGATGTCTGAGACACTGCCTATGGTATACTGTGAGCAGTGAAGACATGTTCGACACGGGTGAGTGGGGGAGAGCAATGATGATCATCAGCGGTAGTGGGACCACCAAAGATGACCCGACATCTGAGAGACACTGCCCATGGTATACCATGGGTAGTGAAGAAGAGAAACTGTCCACAGTAAATCGTCCACAGTGAAGACACTCCCCAGTGTTTAACACCGAGGAGTGAAAGGAAGGGAGGTGAAGGTGTTTACATAAGGTTTCAACTTGAAGCTAACATTCCATAAGTCCATTTCAAAGTCCGACAAGTACCCATATTATATCCCCACTACTACTGTAGTGGGTTCTATGGGGCACCATTGCGTTTCATTTTGGCAGGGAATTGTTTGTTTTTATGTTGATGTTTATTTATTCCAGGTGCTAAAAATTTTCAACTTTTGGCAGAAAAACAAACGAAGGTGCTCTTCTGGAATTTCTTCTCATATTTAAGGGGCTTGTGAGTCTGCTAACGGTCAAGGCCATACCAAAAGGAAGGCTGGTACCAGGTTAACAACATTATGGCAGCAGGACACAAAAATGGCAAAGTGAGACTATGCAACGGTACCTGCAGATCAGGATCAGGGATGGTCACAATATCTGCAAGATGGGCTTCCAAATGAACACATATGGTCATGGATGTTGATGATGCAATGTCCACAAGCCGCAAGAAGCGTTGCATGATTTTAAGTTCTTGCACACATGTCTCATCAGTTGGCTAAAGACTTTTGCTAGGATGAAGAGGAAGACTCGGATCTGGAAAACAAAATTGAAGACAATCCTCGAAATAATTTGCACAAGAAAGTAAGTAATAGTCTCTGATAGCGGTGGCCATAAACTCATGCATTTCAGGATTTCGATGAACTCCTTCCATCCAATGATGTGTCAGATGTCTTGACAAAATGTGCGATGGATTCGTGCGACAATGTCATCCCCACTGAACCCCCCCCCCTCCCACCCGAACCTCTTGCAGGACTGGTCGCACAGGCAACAGGTCTGCTGCACAAGTATCACACATGCAACTTGATGTAATTCATAACACTCAATTACGATTTGCAAGGTGTTATGCTTGGTCCGGGTAGGAGCGAGCGTAGCCTTGGATAACCCCTAGTCGGCTAAAGGTAGACACGAGGAGTGTCAGGACGATGCCGACGAGATGTTCAGCGATCAAGAGTTGGAGAACAAGTCCTGGACGTGAAGGTGTCCAGCGACGAGATCAAGAGGTTCAAAGATAGTCCTATTAATATGAAGGACAAGGACGTTGTTGCGAAGATGAGAGTCGACATGCACGAGGGATCAGGGCAAGGGACTAAGTGTATATTCCCAAGGAGAACTAAGCTAAGGGACAGGTATGCGACGTGGGGGTTTATATACCTAAGAGGAGTGTGCACGGACCAAGCTATGTAATCAGGGTAAAGGGCACACTTGGTAAGTGCCAAGAGAATTAGTAATGCCAAGCAAAGGAAGTGTGACTCGGAATGAGTCATGTGCGATAAGGTATGACTCATCATGAGTCAAGACCTGAGACAATGGTAAGAGCGATGACAGTGTAGGAAAGGTGAACCCGATGGGGGTTACCGTGGAGTGCTAGTCATCATGAGACAAGGAAGACAAATGCATACGATGGTGGCGCGACAAAGGTGAACCTGCAGGTTACTGTGGAGAGTCTACCATCGTGAAAGAAAAGAATAAGCGAAAAAAGGGCATTGCGGATGACAAAGCATAGCGAATTGTAACACAAGGCATTAATGAACATTTTAGAGCATGGTAAAAAGGTAAAGAGGGTATTACATCTCAACCAGCAGTCGAGCCTATGTTCACATCAATTTACCGTTTCTTTCAATACCAAATCCCATTACTTGTTCAAACGTTCAGAACTGGTAAACAAGGTTTCTGCTGGCAACACTGGGCGCTCACCAGGTCGTGTAGCAAAATCCAAATTCTCCACCAATGATCAGCTGTCCAAGGTTCATCAATGAATCTCTTGCAATGAGTCCCACTAGCATATCCCACAGCGGCCTGTGTACATATCAAATTCAAGGTCTTTCTTGTAGCTAGCAGGAATAACATGATGTTTGAACTACTGTAACAACTGATTGGAACTTTGCAAAAGGCCAATAACCCCGAAGAAGCTTGCAATTTGGCCATCTTGGAGCTCAGGTACAGAACAGGTAAAGAGTGAACTATGTCAGTTGGTTTTGCATGTATGGGTAGTCTGGCTGAGCATCGGCTCTACAGAAAGTCAGAAACTGAACCTTACAAAAGAATAGAGGTGCACTCAAGACTTTGGGCATAGTCTAAAAGTGACTTTAGACCAGAGGGTAGTGACAGGTTGAGCTGCAAAGTCCACAAACATTGCTTTTCTTTTATGCATTGGCTAACATCCTTGCAGTAATACCATGGAAGCGTACCATACGCAAGGTATATCAGCATATACGCGAGGGACACAATGTCATCCTGGCGACTGTGGGCTAAGAGAATCATCAAAAAAAATGATCAGTGTATTCCAATCAGCTCATGCATTCCCTCATGTATATTGATGCTCATGAAGGGTAACGTCCCCATGGCATCAGACACTTTGTGCCTCCCCATCCTCGCCTCTCGATAGCGTTTTGCGTGCCCGAAATCGACTATGTATGGCTGCAAGTTGCTGTTCAGCGGAAGCATTATGTTATCCAGCTTCACGTCCCTGTGAACATAGCCCTTGTCGTGGACGGCCTGTAAGATTTGGACCTAGACAAAATAGTAGTGTAGTTGCAAAAAGGATAGCTCCCACATACCATTGCTCCACCAATTTTGAAAACCTTCTCCATGGAAAGAACCCCACCTACGGAATGTAGCAAAGTCTGGAGGGAGTAGCTGAGACATTCTAGAATGATGATCCCATGACCCTTGTACAAGTAGGCTGCGTAACATTGGGGAATTCCCTAAATAGGGCCCAGTTTTTGGTAAATTTGGTATTCAATCTGAGTGTGGGTAACTCCACACTCAGTCTTCAAGGCCACCGCCTCCCCAGTGGTGCAGTCTTTGCCAACTAATACATGACCTGCAGGTTCCAAAGGTGAGTAGATGGCTGGACCAATCTAGTAACTGGAACATACCATAACTGCCTTCACCTGCATAGCTAGTTAGCACGAATCTGTCAAAAATTGGAGTCCGCATGTTATACAATGAGTGACTATGCGTGCAGGATGGCATTTTCCAAAAGATGGGGAAACGAAAGTTGAAGACACCAGTGACCCACCACTACCCATAACGTGTTATTTTTACCATAAATAGCACATTTTGTCACACCAAAGAACTTTTTTGGAATTGACAAATTTGGGTGAATGGTAAGATCTAAGACTCCAGACACCACTGCTGTGCTCCAATAGAGAGCACATAAATTATTCGAAAGCAGGTGATATTTTTTGTGTAAATACATGTATTGTATTAGCATGCGTAGGAAAGCAATGGTGCGGGTATGAAACCTGCCTGTTTAACCTGTGATTTGGGGCGTTGAGATGTGTGGATTGGGTGGGGTGATCAATGGTGAAACTTTGAAGGGCGAGGAGACAAATGTAAATGTGAACAGAGATGAAAACGAACAGAAACTGTTTGTGTTCGCATTTGTTTGTGTTTGTGATAATCTATGTGTATGTTGTCGTCAACATACACATATACCCGTAACACTGTGATACGGGTATGGTATAGCCACAGGTTTGGAAATTGAACACCGTACCTGTACCCGTACCCGTACCCGCCGTATCCGTACACACCTTGCCTGTGGTGTTGCACCTACCCATGCTATACCCTACACATTGTCTAATATGAATGGTGAAACTTTGGTGGCGAATGGCAGAGCCAAGCAGTGGCACCGGGCTGCTTGGCATGCACAAGCTGCTTTGGCAAAACTAGAGATTTGCTGACCCATCGCTCTTTTTGGCAAAGGAAGGGGCCGTCGCCTCTTTCATTTCAGTGGTTTTGTAGATATGGTGGCGACAAATGCTTATATTATGTAAGCGAGTGGAACAAAGGGTTGAGTCTGTTTTCCGGTCATCTTCTGTTTTTGTCTAACTCATTGGTGTTTATATCGGGGAGTTTCCCCTGCGGTTCAAAGTTACATCTGTCATCATCATAGCTCATCGGTGTTTATACTGATGAGATTCCTCATCGCTCCCTCATCCAACCAATCCTTCACCATCTTTTCCACCACCTCCCTTCATAGTAGGTATTGATGTTGTAAATTGCTGATGCATGGACAATGAGGATGTATTAGGTAATCACTTACCTTAGAAGTATGGAGTTTTTGCCTTCGTCACACCTCAGTCTGGTACTACCATTCAAGACTGAGGTGAGACTATTTTTACTTAGACTTCTTTATCATTTTACTAATGATTCTTAGTAAACTCTGTACTCTCATCAGGTTTGTGAATAAATAGTCTGGTACTACCATTCGAGACTGAGTAAACTTTGTACTCTCATTAGACCCGGTCAAGCTCTCAGAACAAAAGGTTATGAGCCCTGCTCAAACTTAGCTTCCAAGAAAGTCCTTAATTCACCCGTAACACCGAAATGTCAAACAACCCTCCTTCGATATCAACTGCTGCACCTGCTACTATCTCGCAACCCTCCACCATGTTGTCTTCCTCTAGTAGACTAAACCATACCTCGAGTTGCCTTTATGACAATATAGCATCTCTCGAAAACGATGGCTCCAACTTTCAAAATTGGAAATGTCGTGTCTCAATGGTCCTTGATATTCGAGGACTCATGGGCTATGTCGATGGCACTGAAACTAAGCCTGATGGAACAGACCCTCTCGCTCTAGAAATCTGGTTAGCTTGAGAAAAGGAGGCAAAAGCACAGATTCTTCTGATACTGAAGGATGAACCCTTAAATGGTGTTTTACATGCCACGTTAGCAGCAGAAGCTTGGAGAAAACTACAGGAACATTACGAAGGAAAAGGACAACAAACTGTGGCTTATTTTATTGGTGAACTATTTCGTGGCATCCTATCTGATAAATCTGACATGCTGTCACAAATTAATACTATGTGACAAAAGGCCTACCTGCTGAGCTCGCTAGGTCAACATCTCAAGGACTCCCTCGTCACTGTGGCAATCATCATCTCCCTTCCACCTTCCTATTCGACACTACGAACAATCCTCATGTCGAGCGTTGACAAACTCAATATTGAAACTATCCTCTCGCAAATACTTGTGGAGGAAAAGTCTCATAAGACGGCCCAATCTGCACTTCTCGCAAAGGGTCCATCCTCAAAGTCGAAAGGGAACTCAAAAGAAAAGCCTAACAAAAGGAAAGGATCAAAGGAGAAAAAGCCATCATTGAAATGCGACCATTGCGGAAACTTATATCAAGGAGAATGTTGGAAAAAGGCAGCCAAAAACGCCAAAGGGACTGGGTCAGCTACAACAAGTACAGCAAAGGACAAGGGACAGGAAACAAAGGATAAGATGGACCTATCTGCATGAGTAGCGAATGTTGCATCACAAGATGCGACACCATTGCAACTCTTTGTTGCACACCAACCCCACAGCAGCTCTTGTACCCGTTATGACTGGATCATTGATTCAGGTGCATCCACAAACATGACTTGTGAACATACATGGTTCATGAGTTTCCAATTCCTTGTACCACCACAACCCGTGATCATAGGAGATGGTCATTCTATTTCCGCGACAGGCATAGGGCGAATATGTGCAAACATAAATGTAGGAGATGGAAAAACACGCGAAACAATTTTCCCAGATGTCTACTATATTCCGAAACTAGATGGCAACTTGCTGTCAGTACCATGTCTCACAAGCAAGGGATTCCACATAGCATTTGGAGATAATGAATGCCGCATCATGAAAAATGGTGAACTCACAGTGTTGGCTCACAAGAAAAATTCGCTATACTTACTCCAAGCCACTCCCTGCATAAACGAAACAGCCCACCTAGTCTATGGACCATCGCACTATCTTAATCCCGAAATAGTGCTTGTAGCCTCCGTTGCGAAAGCGATTCCATCCAAGGCCTCACTAGAAACATGGCACCGCCGCTTAGGTCATATGCACATAAATGCCGTGTTGAAACTACACCGAAAGGAAATGGTCAATGGAATGGAAATAACGGAACCTATGACTCACAAGGAAATCTGCACGTCTTGTCTCGAGGGCAAGCAGACATGAGAGGTAATCCCTCCGAAATCAACTGTGGAAAATCCATGAATTCTTCACCGAACATACTCAGACACACGCGGACCAATGCCTACACAAGCTAGAACAGGTCATTCATACTTTGTGACCTTCATCGACGGATTCTCACATCACATCGTGGTCAAATTATTAAAGTCTAAAGACAAAGTATTCAATGAAATGAAAACCTACATTATGCGTGCAGAAATAGTTACCGGAGAACGCGCGAACCTGTTTAGGTCCAATGGTGGTGGAGAATATGGTTCAAAAGAATTTTCAGCCTACCTTGCATCAAAAGGGATTCATCACGAAAAGACAAATGCCTATACGCCACAGGAAAATGGTGTTAGCGAATGGATAAATCGCACCCTCATGGAGAGTACATGATTGATGCTGAAAGACGCAGGCTTACCGAATGCATACTGGGGCGATGCAGTCCTACATGCTGCACACATCCTGAACAGAGTCCCCACACGAGCGATAAACGGCAACATCACACCATACGAAAGCTTCACTGGCAATAAACCATCAGTCGCACATTTACGCATATTTGGGTGCAAAGCGCATGTGCATGTACTGGATGAAAAGCACCGAAAGCTCGATGCGAAATCCCTGGAATGTATCCACATTGGCTACGCTGAGAATAGAAAGGCATTTGTGTGCCTACATCGCCCAACAGGTCGAATTCTTGAATCTAGAAACGTAATTTTCGATGAAAAGGACGAAAACGGTCTGACTCGAGTCAGTATTGACATCAATGATCAACCTGTTGATGAAAGCACCCACCTACGTCACAAGGAAGCCACGGATATGAGACACAAAGCTCCCGCAGCTGTAGAAACTGTAAAACAGGGGTTAGAGACCCAGACTGTCTCTGATGACGAAAAGGGTGAAAGTAGCGACGACAAAAGTGAACGGGAAGTGGAACGTGCCTTGGACAACTCAACCAATGTGTTTGCGAACAATCCGGCACGAAAAATGGATGAACTAAGTAGAAACATCGAAAAACAGCAAAAAATGGTGAGGAATGATGAAAAACTCACTCACCAGGTCCAAATCCATCCCAAAAAGAGCCGTCACCCATCCATCAGGCTACCCGCAGCCCAACGAGGTCCACCCAAACCATATCCGCACCCGGTTCCTCCACCAGAAGTCTGCAGGTCGATGAGACAAAGGAGAGTTCCTGTACCTGATGTTGACATGCGGTATTTTGTCAATGCGTATGAAAAAGGAACACTGCAAGACTTACCTGAAGTAGGGAAAGATGTAGAAAGAAGTGGAGATGAGGGAAAGGATGGCGAAGAAGATGAAATGCAGGAAATGGGCAAAATGGCAGGGACAAGTGGGCGTGAGATGCCATCAACTGCTGAGCAAGCATATCGAGCTGACATAACCATGGATGATGAACCACGCACCTACAATGAGGCGATGAATCGATCCAATTCTGATCTGTGGTACAAGGCGATGGAGGACGAATTGGCAATGTTTGAGAAACTGGAGCTGTACGAAGAAGTTGAGCAACCATGTGACCGAAAGGTCATTGATTCGAAGTGGGACTTGAAAATCAAATGTGGCCCACATGGCAAAATTGAAAAATACAAGGCCTGACTCGTAGTGAAAGGCTTCACCAAAATACATGGTATCGATTATACTGACACCTTCGCACCCGTCACTAAATTCGCCACAATCCGAGCTCTTCTTGCTCTCACCGCCAAATATAATCTTGAAATCCATCAAATGGATGTCAAATCCACCTTTCTGAATGGCAAACTTGACAAGGAAATATTTCTCGAGCCTCCCTCCGGCTTCCGACCATCATGATACAAAGTATGGAGGTTGCTACGAGCCCTCTACGGTCTAAAACAAGCTCATAATCTGTGGTACGAACAGCTATATGCCGTTTTCCTGGTCCTTGGATTCTCGCGATGCAATGCAGATCACAACGTATTTCACAAAGTTGAAAACGGCATACTCATCATTGTTGCAGTATATGTCGATGATAAGCTCATGCTATCAAACAACCGCAAAGCGATTGAGGAGCTAAAGGTACAATTTACCCACAAATATGAAATGACAGACCTAGGAGAGGCTCGATGGATTCTCGGGATGGAAATTATCCACGACTGCAACAAATGGACTATTGAATTGTCTCAAAGTCGATATATCAAGTCCATACTCAAACACTTTGATATGGTAAATGGTCGCCCCGTCTCGACCCCAGTCGATGCAAACATAAAACTGGTAAAATTAGCTGAAGCAGAAACGGACGTACACAAGTATCAAAGTGCGCTTGGAGCACTAATGTATGCCATGCTGGCTACACGTCCTGACCTCGCCTTCGCTGTAGGAATGCTTAGCAAACACTCCGCGACACCAGGTTCCACACATCTGACAGCACTAAAACGAGTTTATTACTACTTACATGGCACAACAGATGCTCGTCTCATCTTTCGTGGAACTACCAAGTCGAATTTAATAGGCTACATCGATGCCAACTGGGCAGCCGATATAAATGATTGACGATCTGTCACAGGCTATGTTTTCATCCTTGCCAGAGCAGCTATTAGCTGGTCATCAAAGAAACAGCCATCTGTCGCTCTCTCGAGCACAGAAGCAGAATACCTCACTGCCACTGCAGCTACGAAAGAAGCCATCTGGCTTTGTACCCTATTCGACGAACTCGACACAGTCTCATTCCATCCCATGATATTACTAATCAACAATCAATCAGCTATGGCTCTCGCAAAAAATGCTATGTTCCATGATCGAACAAAACACATTGCGATATGACATCATTTCATTTAGGAGAAGCTGGATTCAGGCAAGATAATGGTGGAATATATTCCGACAACAGAGCAAGTTGCAGACGTTCTTACCAAAGGACTTTCTCGTGACAAGCATATCCGATTTTCGGAGAGTATGGGTATGTTTTTCTAACCCATCACTTGTTGAGGGGGTGTGTTGTAAATTGCTGATGCATGGACAACGAGGATGTATTAGGTAATCACTTACCTTAGAAGTACAGAGTTTTTTCCTTTGTCACACCTCAGTCTGGTACTACCATTCGAGACTGAGATGAGACTATTTTTACTTAGACTTCTTTATCATTTTACTAATGATTCTTAGTAAACTCTGTACTCTCATTAGGTTTGTGAATAAATAGTCTGGTACTACCATTCGAGACTGAGTAAACTCTGTACTCTCATTAGACCCGGTCAAGCCCTCAGAACAAAAATTGATCACCCTTTCACAGCCAACTGGGATTGACTGGTTTGTCCAAGGCGATTTGGACTTCCACTTGAGTTCGTCATCTTCTGCTCATGCTTCCCTGTGTTTACACCAAAGAGTTTCACTTATTACCTCTCCTATCATCACGCTCCCTGATTTGTGACTCGCTGACACCCAAAATGGTCAAATTTGACACTCTGGCACCATCACTAGTATTTATTCATTTCATGTGTCTTCCTGTATTCAACATAATCCCACCCACCCCCAAAAAGACATGGATTAGGAGGGATGCTAAAGAACCAATTGTGGCACCTCAGCTATGAGATAACATTGTTGACAAAAAACAAGCCCTCACTGATGGTATCGCACCAATTGATCAAGGGTGCCAGGATATTAATGAAATAACCCTCCACTTTCATTGCCCGCAGTAAACCACAGACGGTGCCAAGGGGGCTAAACCACAGGCGGCATTGAGGGGGGGAGTTCATCACTTGCAGTAAACCACAAGTGGCACCAAAGGAGGGAGTTCATTGCTTGCAGTAAACCGCAGGCGGCATCAAAGGAGGGAGTTCGTCGCTCGCAGTAAACCACAGGCGGTGTCAAAGGAGGGAGTTCATCGCCCACAGTAAACCACAGGCGGTGTCAAGGGGGGGGGAGTTCATCGCCTGCAGTAAACTGCAGGTGGCGCTGACATAATCAGCATAAGTGATGACACATTGGCTTGTTCGACAATCAGATGGAGGGAGAGAGCAGAAAGTGGGACAAGGAGGGCCATCCCCCCTCCCTTTATACCTGCCAGATGTCGGAGCCCGAAAGCAGTGAACGATGTCATTCGGTGATGTCATGAAGGCAGAAATTCTTGGTCTTGGACTTTCCACCCCATTCCAGTTTTCTGCCCCATGATGCCCCATGCCACGCTGTGAAATAAATAAACTACAACAATAATTACCTAACATCATAGCATCAGTTGCTGCATAGACTCATCTCAACCTCAACCACCGTCATTGATAGTGTGACACCTTCACGCCCGCCAAGCTTGCTTGGTATTTAAGATAACATATGGTATGTTCTATACATCATGTGAGTAAAAATTCCTTTCAATCTTATGGTTTACATGGTCAGCGACAACTTGCCAACAAGTGACTATACATGGACATGGCTGGACAGACTTATACTAACCTGTTTCTCGCAGGCTACAGTCACTCTCTAGGCTCACACCATGACATCACCATACCCCATCAGTGTTATGCTTGGTCCAGGTAGGAGCGAGTGTAGCCTTGGATAACCCCTAGTTGGCTAAGGGCAGATGCGAGGAATGTTGGGACAATGCCGACGGTGTGTTCAGCGATCAAAAGTTGGAGAACAAGTCCTGGACGTGAGGGTGTCCAGTGACGAGATTGAGAGGTTCAAAGAGAGTCCAATTAATATGAAGGACAAGGATGTTGTTGTGAAGATGAGAGTCAACGTGCACGAGGGATCAAGGACAAGGGACAAAGGGTATATTCCCAAGGAGAACTAAGCTAAGGGGCAGGTACGCGATGCAGGGGTTTATATACCTAAGGGGAGCATGCACGGACCAAGCTATGTAATCAGGGTAAAGGGCACACTTGGTAAGTGCCAAGAGAATTAGTAATGCCAAGCAAAGGATGCATGACTCGGAATGAGTCATGCATGATAAGGTATGACTTGATATGAGTCAAGTCCCGAGACAATGGTACAAGCGATGACAGCACGAGAAAGGTGAACCTGATGGGGTTACCGTGGAGTGCTGGTCATCGTGAGACAAGGGAGACAAATGCATATGATGGTGGCATGAGAAAGGTGAACCCGCAGGTTACCGTGGAGAGTCTACCATCGTGAAAGAAAAGAATAAGCGGAAAAGGACATAGCAGATGACTAAGCATAAGGAATTATAACAGTCGGGCTCTCGTTTACCAGCCCTTTCAAGCATTGTGCACCATTGGCAACTTTCGATTTATTTGGTGAGTATATGATGCCATGGTGGGTATATGCAGCAGTGAAATTTTGACACACTATTGAAGGTATCTTGGCCTGTCCGTCAGCAAGTTTCTCAAGATGTCAGATATCTCCCCACAATCCTGTGTATCTCACCCAAACCCCAATGATGCTCTGTCTGTACGGACTGTGGGGATCACCTTGAATGGCAAACTGTCTCGTCAACTAAGAACAACAATTGTGGGTGGTGGTATACTTGTGTATGTATAATTTATTTTACCAGCATATTTTCTCATGCTGATATTCTTCTTAGTGCCCGAAGTCAGCATGTACCTACTATTGCTGGGGATCGTCAAGCAACACACCTACTACCTCACCGAATAACTCTCCCCCAATACCCTCCCTCCCACCTTCCAACTCTGTAGTTCCACCCCCTCCCAGGCCCACCTGCAAACAAGGCTGGCGGCATTCGTAGGCAATGTGCTTATGCTGGTTGCACATTCTCTCACATCTCACCTGACTGTGAATATGGCCACTGCTGTCGCCACTGCATAGTTGTTGGTGGATGCAAGTCAAAGAAACACAAGCCCACTGCCATAGAACTCGAGCGCGGTTTAAAGATCTCAGGGCCTGCCACCTCCTTGGTGGTGCCTGTGATAGATCCGTCACTGACATTACTAAGTACAATCATTACATTGCTAGAAGACGACAGAATTACAACTTGGATAATTTCAAGCACAGGCTTTCCCTGTGTTTGGACTTGCAATGGCATTGACACAGACTCATTTGAATGGACTGGATGGAAGGGTGCTCGGAGGGCATAAGACCTTGAGTTTACACAGCATTGCAACATATATATGCCTGTTCTTTTTCTTGATGAAGTGGTGTAAGTACAAACAATGAACTTCGACTGTGGTGCCACAGAGCATTGAAGCATACTGAGTAGGTGGGATCAGCTTTTCCTGAGAGTCGAAGGCAGGGAAGGGGCAAAGATCATGTGATTCAAAGAGTTCCTCTAGGTCCCACTACCACAGATGGTCGTTATCGCTCTTCTCCACTCACCCATGGGGAGTGTCTTTGCTGCCCAGGGTTTACTGCAGACAATTTCTCTTCTTCACTGCTCATGGTATACCATGGGCAGTGTCTCAGACATCATTTGGTGGTCCCACTATCACAGATGGTAGTTATTGCTCTTCTCCACTCACCTGTGTCGAACATGTCTTTGCTGCCCACAGTATACCATGGGCAGTGTCTCTCAGATGTCGGGTTGTCTTTGGTGGTCCCACTACCGCTGATGATCATTATGGCTCTTCCCCACTCACCTGTGTCGAACATGTCTTCACTGCCCACGGTATACCAAGGGCAGTGTCTCAGATGTCGTTTGATGGTCCTACTACCACAGATGGTCGTTGTCACTCTTCTCCACTCACCCATGTCGAACACTGGGGAGTGTCTTCACTGCCTGTGGTTTACTACAGACAGTTTCTCTCTTTCACTGCTCGCGGTATACCCATGGGTAGTGTCTCAGACATCGTTTGGTGGTCCCACTACCGCAGATGGTCATTGTCGCTCTTCGCCACTCACCCGTGTCAAACACTGGGGAGTGTCTTCACTGCCTGCGGTTTACTGCAGACAGTTTCTCTCTACCACTGCTTGTGGTATACTCATGGGCAGTGTCTCAGACATCATTTGGTGGTCCCACTACTGCAGATGGTCGTTATCGCTCTTCTCCACTCACCCGTGTTGAACACTGGGGAGTGTCTTCACTGCCCAAGGTTTACTGTGGACAGTTTCTCTTCTTCACTGCTCACGGTATACCATGGGCAGTGTCTCAGATGTCGGGTCATCTTTGGTGGTCCCGCTACCGCCGATGATCATTATCGCTCTTCTCCACTCACCTGTGTCGAACATGTCTTCACTGCCCACAGTATACCATGGACAGTGTCTCTCAGATGTCGGGTCGTCTTTGGTGGTCCCACTACCACAAATGGTCATTATTGCTCTTCTCCACTCACCCGTGTCGAATACTGGGGAGTGTCTTCACTGCCCGCGGTTTACTGTGGACAGTTTCTCTTCCTCACTGCCTGTGATATACCTTTGCCATTGTGAACAAGGAACGGTCGACTGCATATGGCTAGTACACAAACATGAACGGTTTTGTTTGTGTTCGTCTTTGTTCGTGTTCGCATTTGTCATGTCCCGACACCTTGTCCTCACTCCACGCCATACATGACGACATTCTCGTCGTCGTCCCAAACAACCATGCACGACATGCACCATCCCCACCATCCCCTGCCCTCACATGGAAACACGAACCACCTGACCTGTTCGCACCTATGTGTCCACCCCAACCTGGCCACATTGATGCTGCCACCAATGCATTCATGCCCATGCGCTTGCCCAACCTGTTCACTCCCGTACCACACCTTTCAATGGCAATGATAACCGGGTTCAGTCAGCTCACATGGCCTCACCCTTGCATCCCCATCACCCTTGCATCCCCCTCCCTCCCCCTTGTGCCCCATTACCCTTGTCATCATCAGCACCACCCCCTGTTTGCTATAAATGCAATTGTGTACACCACCAGTCCGCCGGCGTCTTGTATCAGCGCATCCAGCAGGGTGGACTCATGCAGACGATGGCTCCATCTTTACACATACCCCACTACGGAGATGCCATCTTCACATACACCCAACTACGATGACTCAGGCCCATTTGGCATACATGCCACCCAGCCTGTTTTCCCCCACCCAACCTATTTGTGCCGTCCGCTCACTACCTGTTAACGGCCTTGAACAACAATAACGATGAGCACCTAGAACACAGGTGTGAGGAGTTGATAAAACACAAGTAAACAACATCGGTGAGTATCGAAGACGAGTGAGACAGTGAAGACAATACGAGTGGTTGGGATCGGAAGAATAATGGTTACTAAGTGGAGCATACGAGTCCCTTTGACAGAGGACGAGGCTGGCGATGAGAGGAGAGGAGTGGTATTCAAATGGACAAGGTTCCTATGAGGAAGGGAGGAGTACAAATGAACAAGACTGGGGAAATTACGGAGGCTAAGGTAGGGTTTATATAGAAGGAGATGAGTTTAGGGCTGGCATGAGATGTAGAACATGACAGAAGGTCATGGAATGTGAAAGAAGAAAGGAAGCATAAGCGTGAGAGAGAGAAGCTGTCCATGAGGTGTGACATCATAATGATGTCATGGTCTATGCCCTAGGTCAGGTGAGGTTTCCTGTGGTCACGTGCACTGGTCACGTGACCTTGGAAAGGGAATTAGGGGTAAACGGTGCTCAGGGATCGTAAGATATGAGCGAAGTGTAAAGTAAAGAAAAAAGTGAAACATATACGAGGTGGACACGAACTATAACACTACCCACCCAATCCATATGTGATGACTCAGTGCACCAGCATCCGGTGGTATGCATGACCATATGTGCCCCCACACCCCAAACTGTTTGACAACCCAATGATGAGTTGGCACCCACTCACACCTGTGCCGTCCTCGCTTCACATGCATGCACCCCATGACATGACACCAACACGACTTGTTTGCACAACGAGTCAACAACAATATCACAGGTAAGCCTAACCTTACCAACATCTGATGGGCATGCAAGAGAGAGCTGTGACAAACAAGGATGCGCCAATAGGACAGGTTTGTAGATACTAACATGCATATAATATCTACTGTTTCTTCAATCCTTAAATTTTTACTGCTTTTA
>JBBPLZ010000021.1:0-11440 GCA_038090055.1 Hemileccinum hortonii | reverse complement strand
AACATACAGCATGAACAGCAAAGTCATAAGACAACACAAAGAGCCACTTCCTTACCACTGCACACCCCCCTCGTTCAGGATGGTGATGAATGTCATAAGGGCATTCTTCAGCCTTTTGCTGACGGGCTTTGTGAAGCGCTGCTGTTTCGGATTGTTGTTGATAAAATTGTCGATCACGTGAAGGTCCGCACCCTTCAGCAACATGCCCAACTCCAGCATTCCTTTGATGAGGCTGGAGTTGTGCCTTTTGCAGGCTTCCACAAGGTGGGACATATAGCCCTCGCCAATGAGCACGCTGGTCTGGGCCGTGGTTAGGAGTCAGTCAATGAAAATAGCATTCTTGTGACGAACCTCATGTAGCACAGGGTAGATGTAGTCTCAGAAAATTTTATATGTTGACAGTGGCTCCATCATGGTCTTGTAGCCACCTTTAAAATGTCCCCAATTCAAGTTGGCATTGGGGTGCGTATACTGGAAGTCATTAAGAATCTGTGTGAGATGTTCAATTTGATCCCCTGACTTGGTGGTGTGGGCAGCTGGCGCATGTTGGTCTGAGCCCATGGCCAGCATAGTGGTGGTGCTGGTACTGGTCATGACATGTTCAATGGACTGCAATGGAGTTCAGTCTGAAGCTATGAGTGGGCGTACAACTACTTACATCAAAGCTGTAGATGTGAAACTCAGTGCTGTCTCCAACATGTAGGTATAGTGGGCCCTGGTCCTCTAAGCAGACCAATGAGCTATCTACGCACGATAGCGAGATGTTGCCATGGGGTGTGACAAGCATGAGGGTGTGGCAATAGCACTTGAGGGCCGTCGTGTTCAGCTCCTTCATGATGGTAGATATTGCGTCATTCCACAGATAGGTCGAGTCTTCTGAGATGCATAGGGAGACACGGAACTTTGACAGCTCTGCAGAGGAGTTCAAGTTGACACATACTATTGCCTCGACAGTTCAGTTGGGGGCTGGCTCAACTGCTGTAGGGCCAGCCCTGGCTGCTGCTTTTTGGATGGCGGCGAGGACGGTCATGGTGTTGTCTGATTTACTGAATGTGACAGAAAGAGCTTGTGAGGTGAGGTGTTTTAGGGTGGAGATGTGGACCTTCTGTCCATTCTCCACCTTTCCGAACAGCTCTTGAAGCTCCTGATCAATTTGCATGATGGGATAGTGTGAAGGAGAGAGCGGGGTTTCGAATCGCGTCAATGACTATCCCATCACATTCGGGAATAGCTGTGGCTTGTCACTGTGGGCCCATCCATGAAATGGACTTTCTGTAATCCTTCTCGCTTGCAAGGGAGCTTCAAGTCAGGCAGTGGCAAGTCACATACTACTAGTACGAGGTTTCTCTCATATGCTGTAACTATTCCCCATTTCTTGACATGTTTATTTGCTTATCCTCTTCACCCGGCCCAGCGTGTTGAATAAGAATAGACAACCAGTTGGTTATGTCGATGCTGCCAAACTAAAAACCAATGGCTAGTAGTCATATTCCATGGGGGAGGCTGAAACATGCTGTAGACATTCCAGTACTAGTAGCAGACACAGCAGCTTAACCATATGCAGTCGACCGTTACTTGTTCACAGTGGAGAAGATATACCATGGGTAGTGAAGACATGTTTGACATGGATGAGTGGGGAAGAGCAATAACAATCATTGACAGTAGTAGGACCACCAAAGACAACCCGACGTCTGAGAGACACTGCCCATGGTATATTGTGAGCAATGAAGACATGTTCGATACGGATGAGTGGGGAAGAGCAATAACGATCATTGGCGGTAGTGGGACCACCAAATGACATCTGAGATACTGTCCATGGGTATACCGCAAGCAGTGAAAGAGAGAAACTGTCTGCAGTAAACCACGGGCAGCAAAGACACTCTCCAGTATTCAATACTGGGGAGTGAGGAGAACAACTATAGTGAGTGCCAATGATTGGAGTTGGGTGTCAATGGCGATGAATACTTACATTATGTAAGTGAGTGATCACCACCCTCCAATACAAATTCAGCACACTTAAGTAAGCACTATCCTCATCCCATCTTCTCCCCTCTCCTGCAACCTTCCAGGCTCCAACATGCAAAAGACGAACTAAAGTGGGAAGAACTCTGCACAGAAAATGCAGCTATTACTGCTCACCTCATAGCCACCAAAGAAACAACACAGGCCGTTGTAAAGGACATTGAATCACTCAAGGTCGAAAAGCAAGCATCATCCTGAAAAAGGAAAACATAAACTCTGATACGTCTCTCCTCCTGGACAATATACAATGCACGAGGTGCAGGATTGTACAAAGCCCCAAAAGAATCAAACGCAACATTACCATAATGGGTGCTACTGCCATTGAGGATAAGAAATCCCTTGTCATGCATGAAGCAAGGGTAAGAGATCTCCAGGCAAAGATCGCCATCTTGACAAATATTGAAAAGGTGCCCTATATTCTTGCATATCTGCCCCCTCGACCTACAGTCACCCCCTAGGATATACGGACCTGCATAGAACAGCTGCAGACAATTGAGAAAGAAGTCCAGCTCCTAGAAAGTTCCCAAAAGGAGCTTGCTGATGTCAAGGATAGTCTAGACTATAAAAAGATTGAACGCATGGAACTCCAGTAGAAGAAGAAGGCATGTTATCCCCTGTTCCCCTTCCTAGCTTTCACTCACTTACCCAACATCTTAGCAAGTACACAGGCAACTCGCAAATACCCAAAAAAAGCTCGAATGGGCTCAGAAACATGCAGAAGAGAAGTGTCATGCAAGCCAGCAGACCATTGGAACAACTTCAACAAGAATATGAACAAATGGACATTGAATGGCACAACAACGACAGACTAGTGGAAGAACTTCACAAAAAGGTCAATGACACCAAGGCAAAGGTTTTTTTTTTTTTTTCTCATTTCACGCCCTGCCAGTGTCCATTGACGCGCTGTTTAGATGGCCGAACACCTCAAGAAAAGCGATGTGGAACTCAACAAGCTCCTTGCCGAATATTGGAAGCTTCAGCATGAAACAGGTAGGCTTTCCCTATCAAGCTAGTGACCTTGGCTGATGTCCATCTGCAAAGGTGCATATGGAGACACTCGCTAACAAGCTCAATTTAAGCGTCATCAAGGACTAATAATGCATGGATCGATTCAGGCTAGGATAAGTTATTTGCCATATTATACCACATGTACTAGTGCCGTCATATTTTCTACCTTTGATGTTGGCGTGCTTGTATCGTCGGATCACATTCCACATCTCCCCTTTTGTGTCATCTTGGGCTTGCATTCCCAACAGTACCATGTCGCCTTTTTGCTTGGCACTTCCGAAAGACCAGTATATTCAAGGTGAAACTAGGTGCTCCTGTCAGTACACTAGGCAGGCGGCAGCCAAGACGACTTACCCATTCCAGCTTATAACTCTTGTTATTGCATGTGATTGTCTACAAAGCTTGACACAATCAGCATCCCATGTGAGCAACAGTCAAAGAACAAGAGTGGAAACAGCCATGGAAGCAGAACATGTCGATAAAGAGATGAATGCAAAAGGATGCAAGAAAAAATACCCACAGTCCCAAACAACACCTGGTTGCAGTAGCAATACTGAGCTTCACTCGGGTCAGCCGGAACGCTTGGCATTATGGGCTGAGATTAAGCAGGCATAGTGAGTCGGACAATCACGCGACGTGTGCAAGGAGCTCAACACCAGCTACAGCAGGTGGATGAATTTCCTCTTTCTCAGGTTTCGTGGGTTTAGGAGCAGTGGTCTTCTTCCCCTTCTGTGGTGCCTTGGGTAGTGAGTGTTGTGATGGGGGAAGCTCGAGGATTGGGGGCTCTTCAACATATAGCTCTGGTTTGGGAGAGAGTGATGGGACGGGACTATGTTCAATGTGTGAGGGATATGCCCATCAGGAGACCACAAGGTCAGGAAGAAGGATCAGGGCTAGGTAGGTGCTGGGATGAACACCAAGAGATATGGCGGCCTCCTGTTCTTTAATAGCTTGATTGAGAAGATGGATGTGTCGGTCTACCTATTGCACACAAGGATAAGTGATGCAAGGCAGGAAAGAGAGAACGGTTCCCTTACAGTTTCGTATGCAGTCTGTGCAATGCTCATTTTCTCTTCTGCAGTCCAGATAGCCTCTTCGGAAGTTTGAGCAATGTGTTGGAAGAGCATACGTCCTGTCTCTCCAAGTTTTGGTTGACCCATTGCAGGAGGGCTGGCGTTCGTGTTTGCTGTCTGATTCTCATCCACTTTATCAAGAGAGCTGGCCTGTGTTGCAATTAGGGACATGTCACCTCCCTGATGAATATCCATATTGTTCACATCTGATGGGCTGAATTGAGCTCCCTCTGCATGCAAGGCGTCCTGAGCATGTCATGCCACTAGGCTCTCTTGCAGGCAAATGTATTGCCGAACAGGTGCCAAGAGGTCTGCCTGGAAAGCTATACAAGTATAAAGTGTTAGAGACACAGATACGAGGAAGACCACACGGATGCGTACCCTCACTCCGAGAGTCCAGTTCGCGCATCAGCTTGAACTGATGATGCAATGATAATGGCAGCTGCTCGAGAACTAATATGAGAGGACAAGTCAGTGTATCATCACATGTTGAGGATGCGTTGGAAACAGACCTTCGTGGTGTTCCTCTTTGAATGTGTCCCAGACATCGACCTCCCTCTTCCGCTCCTCAGTAAGCCGCTCATCATTGTCGTGGTTGTCATCCGAGGCACAGTCTCGTGTAGACTCAGATTCGTTGATGGTAGCCACAGATTGTTCGTTGTCATCAGTCAAGGTGGTCCGTGAACATTGTCATTTGTAACCCATCATGGTGGGTAAATGTAGTGGGCAGCACACAACTTGATCACAATGATCACACTGCACTATTCAGAAAGACATCGGTGATGTCCTTGAGCTATGTGCTCATTGCCATCATTGTCGTGCAGTGCATGAAACTACATCCGCTACCAGTGCACCAACTTGAACTATCCTTGCCAGCACAGCCAATGCACAGGAACAGTGGAACATTGTACTTAGTAGGTCCACTTGGTGGCGCAGCGGCCCCAGTTTCATTCTGCTGGCATGCTGTCGCAAGTCTGGAAATATATTAGACTGCGAACTGCTTGTGGGCCCCCCAACCCTTCCACATCCTCAGGTTGGACTTATGGCAACTGGCATCATTGGGCCTACGTTGGACACTGCTCAGTTAGCAGCAACATTATCCAGCGTCCCCTTTGCTGCAGGGGGTGTGATGACCTTGCAAATGATCAACGCAGCTTGTTCACAAGTATCAGTGCACAAGGTGAACGACCTCTGAGACATTATCATTTTCTTGCTAAGACTGTAGCTGCCGTCCTCTTCTATCATCCTCATCCCTCTCTTCGAAACAGCAAAAATTTGCACAGCTAGTTGAGCGGTGTACATCATTACTGAACTTCATTAATGAACACTCTCCACTCCTTGTTGGTATGGATGCGAGTGCCGCATTTGACACACTGCCCATGGTATACACTGCCCATGGTATACCGCGGGCAATGAAGACATGTTCGACACAGGTGAGTGGGGAAGAGCAATAACGATCATCAATGGTAGTGGGACCACCAAAGACGATCCAACGTCTGAGACACTGCCCATGGTATACTGCGAGCAGTGAAAGAGAGAAACTGTCCGCAATAAACTGCGCATAGCGAAGACACTCCACCGAAGAGTGATTCAGAGACAAAAAGGGATCAGGCAAAGCCTAAGGTGTTTAAGTAATTAAATAAGTTTGGCAGTGGCACTCAGTGGTGCGCATCCACTTGCTTACATAATGTAGGCATTGATATTAGCTGTGTATGTCCATTTGTCATCTATTTGATGCTATTTGGCGACTATCCAGCCCTTACAGCACTATCAGCCCTCGTGATGCCTATTATCGATATCATGAGCATGTCTTCAAGTATCATCACGAGCATGCCAGACTCTTCCAGTTCATCCGAATCAGGTGAGTGAGATCAAGATGTCAAGATGTATATCATAGGTAACTGACCCCCACAAGGCGTGCAGGAATCTAGAATATTGCAAATTAAGTCATTAGTGACATCAGATATATTTGGAGTAAAAAAAGCTGATGCTGAGGCTGTCCAAGCAATCTGCATCTTGAAACACCCAATTCCTGGCATGGACGACAGTGACAGTGTCCAAATCATCATCCCTCAGAACCAAGTGAACAGGCGAAACGGTACATATTAATTATTGCAGTCTTGCATTACCTGGCTCACATTGCCACAGATATCTATATCACTATGGTCTCCTTGACATACAACGTCTGTGCCAAGGACGTTTATGTTGCCATTGTCAGTACTATTGTCGAGACAGATAAACCAGAGTTGGAAATTAGCTGCAGACTTCAGCTCCTCGGACCCATCTATGAGAAGTAAAGTCCTACATTCCGAGCTGGGACAATGCTAACTACATTGATTGTCACAGGTTCGTGAGCGTTAGCACACTCTACACACCCATATCCTTGGGAGAGGCCGACAATATATTCATCACTTGATCTTATGATGCAACTTCTCACTTTGAGACCATCGTTGAGGAGGTTCAGGATGTCTGGAAGTGTGTTACTGGGAAGGACCTTGTCCTCAAGAAACGGAAAGTAGACTTGGAGAAGTAGTTGTTCAAGCAGCAGTTTATGCATAGTGCATGCTACAGCACACTGTATCCTTTTTTCGAAGCTGTTTCGACCCATATACGCTATCCAGTGTTTTCTTTGAGGTCAGCGAAAGCTATTGGAAAACACATCCATGTTAAATTCTGGGACTTGAACATCATGCCTTGCCGATTTTACCAAGCTTCCCAGCCCAGCTTTGCGAGCAGCAAAATCACTTTCCTCCCTAATAGTGTCTTGTGCTACACCGAGTGGGGCAAGCTCTGTGGATTGTCTTCTTGGCAGTATCTTGGAATCAACATCCATGTTGATCAAGATAGAAGATTTTCTGTGTAAGAATGGACTAGTGGTCAGAGTTCTGCGCAGCAAAGCTGAGCTTGGTGGTCGTTGCATTTCGGTTGTATTGTGCTGGATCATTGTGGTTGGCCGTTTAAAGGACCATGAACGAACAAGGTAAAGTGCCAGAGTGTGGCAACCTACATGAATTTTGTTTAACCCAGGTGGTGTGGGAATAGCTAGTACTCACCCATCCAGCAGAATACTCGCACAACTTGCAGGATAAAACTAAACTCTTTCCTTCCCGAGATCTTACTGGTTCCCGCCACTGTTTGTAGAGTCTTGGACCGTAATTGAGGGAACAAGAGCGCAAGGCTTGGGTCATCAAAGTGTGGTTCACCGATTTCTAAGTGTTGCATTTCCAGAGAAAATTAAAGTGTTTGTGATTACTTGGAACTTATGACTTACCAGGAGGATCCTCACAGATAAATCTCTGCATTGTAACAACCAGAAGGCCCAGCTTCCCAGCCATCTGTTACCTTCACAGAAAGCAGTTGGCAATACAATGTTGTTCAAGATGTCATGCAGTACTGGCCTGTTATTGCCTTCAATCACACGTGCCAGGGCCACAGCAAGTTGGAAGTCAGAGAGCTGTTTTAGACAAACATTAACAGCATCTTTCAGGCTGCCTCCGAGAAAAAAAAAAGCAGCTGCATATTCTGAGTCCCAAGTTGTCAGCGGAAAATCACGACTGTATATGTCTACTGACTGAATCTTTGCTTGCCCAACAGAGCATAAGCATTTTTCAAGGCTGCAGTCTTCCAGTGCAGCTGTGTGAAGTTGTTGGCAAGGAATCTGAGCATTATTGTCCGCTTATTATGCCATGCTGCCTGATGCCACAGTCCGTACACCAACTTCACCTTTCCCAATGCAAAGTAGAAGAGTGAGCATGTGGTAAGATCTCGATTTTCATCTGCCATATATTCATTTCGAGCAATAACTTCCATGTGCGATTTCCGACAGTTATCTTTGTAGCAGCACACCCACAATGATATGGGAGTCTTACCATCGTGTCAACTGAGGTCAACCAAATAAATACACCAAGTGCTTGGGCATCTGACCACAACATCTTCCCATTGCAAGCTGTGGTGGAAGTGTTCAACAATAAGTCTTGGCTTTCACTGTGGAATGCCCAGATCATGTCTCTGTATCAAAGGTGTTCCCTCTAGCCCATTTGACAAGGGATGCCACTGCCTGAGCGGGAGCTTCCAAGGTCCGATGCAATTCGGCGGTTTAAGATGTAAAATGAGCGCATGGAGAATATATAGCAGAACCCATTGGCATCCAGCACTCAGTGCTGCTCATCGATCTTGAGAAATAGAGAAAATATTAGCAAGGCCTTTGATGTGATCTAGCAACCCACCTCTAACATTGTTTGTATGAGAATGATGAGGTGTGCATGCTCATTAGGTGAAAGATGAGAAAACGGTTGTACTTCCAGCTGCTCTATAAGGGATTCTACCAGGGATCTGGAGAAGAACTCATCTACTCTGTGACGGAGTCAGGAAATGGATCATCCATAGAGGGTAGAGGATGTGCTCATGGGTCCAACTGTTCTGCAGATCCAAACAATAGACCATACAATCTCGTGGGTCTCCTCGTCTTGAAGTAAATATATATATAAAATTCACACAACATGACAACAGGTCAGACTCACGGAGAGCGATTGGTCCTCTTGCAAGTAATCTTCGACAGCAAATGGTTGCCAGCAGAGGGTATTCCCTCCTCTTGTGGTCCGCCAAAGGGAAATGATAATTCACTTGACTAATGATATCTTCCCTGAATGATGGATGGTCAACCCGATGAGTGTCAGTGAAAGGTCCCCCTTGCACCCCATAGGAGACATTGTAATAACATTTGAGGATGATAATCCGGCAGAGGGCTATTAATTCTGGCAACATGCACAAACAAGCTTTCAGTTGTGGAGTCAGGACTGTAGGACTTAGTCTGGCCATAGAGAAACATATGATGCCCAACCCCCACCAGTAGGGTACCATTAGTGAGCCAGATTGAATCACTGATCATGTAGGGAATATATCTGAAGGCATGTCAATGGCCATTTATGGTGACTTATTGGGGGACAAACCTGCCAACTTCGATCTTGAGACATATAGTCCAGGCGGGGTCGTTGTTGAAATATGTTTCGCACTGTTGGCAAAAGAGCTCAACATGATGGGCAAACCCAACAGCCAGGATCAACTGGTTGTCTGGAGTCGATGTCCAATCAAGGTCATAGATCAGTTCAGATGCATTTCGTATTAAAATGAGGATATGCCTGGAAAAGTGAAAATCAGACTCGCCTCAAAATCATTTGATGTTCAAGATCAGAAGCAAATTCTGATTCATTGGAATCCCAAATGGTTAGCTCTTGCCTGTTGGGATGGCCAGAAACTGAGAGTGTCGGGTGAGCAAAACAGCACCTGGACTGTAAAGTGAACAGTACCTAGCACAGACTTCTTCGCTGAGCTTCAGCTTGCCATCCTGAACCCGCTTCTGCTGGTCCTTACTCTTCCTGTACACCTCCATTTTGGGTTTGTTCCATGCTCCAAAGTCCAAAAACATAATTCCCCATTGTCCGAGACACTTAGCAAATTATCATGTTCTTTCAAAGTTGAGGTCTTGCTCCATGCCATGGGGTCGACTGAGATCAACAGCTTCAGTGCTTGCAGGAGTGGTAGGGTGTTATATAAATAGAGCACGGATGTCAGATGGGGAAAACCAGAAATATGGATGTGGAAAATGAACTTGTCTTCTGTCAGAGCGACTATAGATTCATGCTCTCACCTTGATGGTGTTGAGAAAAGATGTGAGACACAAGGAAGCCAAGGAGTAGAAGGAGGAGTTGAATGCAGTGTTAACATGGCATTATCGCTCAAGTAAATAGCAACAAGTTTCCCTGCCACCAGAAGATCTCAGAATCAAGCAAGCACCAGTAATAAACCATATGCACCACCGTCTAAGACTACTACCTGATCCACGGAGGGCCATGGATTGAGACGAGCAAGATTATGCCCTCTGTCAGTTTCCATCCACATCTTACCACCGTCAACACACACTATTGCAACCCTTCACCCTGCAGGTGTCCTGACAAAGCGCAAAATTTTGCTGTCTTCCAAAGGCATCCACTCTGGTCCTGCCGCAATCAACCGGAGGGTGTCGGCTCGCCCACTCAGTAATGTGACCGTGGAGATATTGTATGTACGCAGCGATGGTGAGGTAACCAAGGTCAGGCTAGCACCCATATCACAAGGCAGGAGATAGAGATTCAAAGGTGGAGGAAATAGAGTTCCTGGAAGCAAATGCGAGACAGTGAATTGCACCAATAGAGTTGGTGGCTTCCGATCTATATTCTGGAATCTGGTCAGAAGTGCTTATTTCATGTTCGCATGGAATGCTCACTGCCATGGCACTCAACAACAGAGAACCATCCACAAGAACTCACAAGAACAAATCCCAGTCCTCGTCCTCGACATCCATTAACCTCGACATCTTGCTATTTGCAATTTCCGACACTTTCATTGCTGCTTTGATAGCTGGCCCGATAACTTGTCTGTCCAACCAAATTATCTCTGACTTGGGAGATAGCATGGGCTGAGATGCGGCCGGAAGGGCAGGAGAAGAAAGAATGTCAACTGTGAGATGTAATTGAAGTCGTTGGGGTGAATTGACAATGGGTAAAAATATATGTAGTATATTGTCCAAAGTGATCATAAACAGTGTAGGATTGCCACTATGAATGAGGAATTGGAAAAAGATGTAAATCTTTGTATGTGTACGAACCTTCGAGATAGTGGAGAGTATTGCCAGATGACGGATACGACAGGGTGTGGATGGGGCATGTCTTGGATTTGCTGGCTGGAAGTGGTGGAGTATAGCCTAACCCGATAGTCATCCTGATGTCATATTGAGAGGAGATCAGTGAAGTGAAATTGGGACACACAGAGGATGTGGTTGCAATATATGATAGTGTTGGTGAGAGTTTGGCTCGAGAAGGTGTGACAACACTGGGTCTGCCTTCAGGTTAATGATAGGAGGATTCACAAAGGCACAAACTGAGTGGTCCACTTGTTGCTGCAGGTGAGAAGATCATTCTCGAGAATTAATGTAAACACTGAGACACCAGTCTGACTACCAACTGCGAGTAAACCTGACAAGGGATCAGACGAGCACTGGAACATGGTCTGTCATGTACATACCAGAATGGCAGTCCAAGGCAGTCACAGAGTCCCCATCAGGAAGGATGAGGGATGAGTGGATATGCCAGGCATCCGTCTGAACATCAGACATGGACCATGCAGCAATGTGCATGTTTATAGAGGCCAAGATCTACATCAAAGCATGGTGATCTGTTAGAGGTGTGTTGCGCACTCTGCGCATTTAGAGTTGTGCGCCACATTGTGGTGCATGTTTGTTGTTGTATCTTAGTTTAGTATATAGTCGGAGTTCCACAGTCAGCGCTTTCTTTAGTTCTGAC
>JBBPLZ010000020.1:24657-40746 GCA_038090055.1 Hemileccinum hortonii | reverse complement strand
TGCACAGGCAGAGGGCTTGTTGCGCAAGTACCACACGCGACTCACGAGAATTCATAACAGTCTCGCTTTCAATCTGCAAGGCATTAGTGAATGTTCTAGGGCACGATCAAGAGGTAAAGAGGTCTGGGCGATGGGGTTGGCCAACGGAAATCGCATGGAACAAACTTCTTGGTCGCATCTTCGCATTCGAGAACAAAATCAAGATGTTGATATTTGACGCTTCTGCTCGGACCAAGGTCAAGGTTCACGAATGTTTCCTGGACCAGTTGGAAAGCATCGGACTAGGCCGCGACTACAAAAAGCTGAGCAAAGGTGGGGCGGCACCATTGAAGCTATTCAGGATTGCGAAGGCGGTATAGTAAGTACTCAAATGCTCATGATTATTGGAACTGATCATCCATGGGTACGGCTACGGGCCAAAGGGTGGAGCTATTATCGAAACGACTTTGATCCAAATGGTCGGCGTGACAGATCCCCCTGGCAACACCATAGCACCGCTAAGCTTGGCACGCTTTACGCGCTATTTCCTTGTCCCATATGTGGCTTCACAACTAATCAGTCAGGACTTGCAATGCGATACAAGACTCGCCTATCAAATGTTGTGCGAGAGCAACAAGACCGGGGAGGTCCTTCATCCACTTCACGATGAGGACGACGAACTCAAAGAGTTGCTGAGCTCGATCAGAAAGCCCAAAGCCTCGATTTTGATGAACGCTGCCAGCACCTCATCGACATCACAGTCCAGGCCAAAGCGGTCATGCACCAGTGCTCACAAGACAAAGACAACCAGCTACACTTAAATCCTACCCGCCGGCGAATTCAGTGAAGCCCTGAAATGTTCACACATCAGTACACAGTGCATACATAGCCAATGATTCTCGCATTTCGTCTTTGCTCCAATGCATGTAATTATTACTCGCGTCATGTAATGAAAACGTGTAACCAAATTTCAGTGATCAGCTCAGACATCCGTGTGATTGATTGTTCAGTGGGATAAATCACTTGTTATCCAGCAGGTATATCTCCAGTATTAAACGCAAATGTCAATCTAAATCACGGTGATTCACATCGAACTTTCAGCGCTTTTTTGCGTATTTCATTGAGTCGACAGATCACTAATATTCAGTGAGTTCACAATGAAAGTAATTGAATCTATCCCGGAACTTCAGGTAACGGATCACTTAAATCCAGTGACAGTACTTCCCTCAGTGTACAGTGAATACTTTCGTCGCCACGATAATCGTTGCCGAGTTCCAAACTAGTTGTAACACTGTATGTACTATCAATTCACGGGCGTATTGTCTCTCATGGAATGGTGGAAGTTCTGTGGTAGACTCGATGTGCCATGTCGAGGGATGGCTTCAGACTCCGAGTCGGATATATTTCATGAAATTACATAGTAGTATGTGGTCGTCAATTTGGTTGACCAGAGGAGAGCGAGCCCAAGGAGCTCACGATGCATAGTACTTACGTGCAATGTAATTATTTAACCAAGTTTTTCCTCGGCCAAACGTGCACTCGAAACATCGATAGGAACATACGGCAGGGGAATCTTGAGCAGCAGCGGCGGACGGAAGGACAAACTTAAAATGCACGTCACTTTCATCAGGCTCGACATGCAACATGATGTACATGTGCGGCGCAGGCGACACGCAATTCACAGTACTTGCAGGAAGACTACAAAATAAAGGAAGTAAAGCGCGAGTCAAGAGTAGACAAGGGAATATGACAAGCTTGTGCGTGATTGAAGCCTTGGAGAGAGTTCACTTTGGGATCTCAAGATCTCAAGTCAATTCCTGCAGCCTGCAACCAAGAAAACCTGCTGACGGCCTTTACTGTACCGCCCCGGAAAAGTCTTCGTAACCAAGCAGCAGGCGAACCTACGGTATCGAATTAAACTCAAGTGTAGTTTATAGTTGGGTTCGGCACACCATTCACAAGGTCCTGCAGGTCCGAACCCAGACAAACTAAGCAACTTGGGGCCAGAGTATCATCCATCGCGACTCTGGAATGAGCAAGCTGACAACACTGAATGTGGGCATATAAAGAGGTTCAGGATACTGCTCAATGACATCACCTATGCGATGCATAAGGAATTTGAGTCTCATCCTCACCACAAAGGTTAAATCGACACACCGACGGTGGCTACGAGTCCCTGCGACAGTGATCTCAAGGCCTCTAGAAATGTCGTAACAACCTGAAGATCAATTCCGTAACGCGTAGCAAGATTGTTGAGGGCCAACTCGACATCATCCAGGATTTTGTTAACCAAGTGTCCCCTCTTAACGTGGCGAGCCCTCTTGCTGGGAAGGCATCTTCTCCACGATCTAGCGACTTGTATGCCCTCACGAAAAATAACAATGGCAGTCGCGAGGACAATATTGTTCATAACATATGTAATCTCGATAAATTTGGAAGGCATCAGCTGCGCTCTGAAGCAGGTGGGAGATGTCGTCCCGCAGAACGTGTTGGTACTTCATCGCCATTTCCCCAAAGTCGGGCAGTGATGAGTATACTTCTCCGCGCCAAGCGGAGAGTCATGGTCTCCTTTCCATTAGTCCGTACATGATGGTGGTTGACTCACTATTTTCACAGAACAATTATCATGCTCGCCGTGCATACTATCAGACTTTACGATAGGTTCCGTCTGTATCTCTTGTACGCGGCTGACAGGCCGTTTCCCTGGTGAATTCGTGTAATCCAATATTCTTCACTTGCGACAGTTGATTTTGCGCTGGCGCTTTGACAATGACGATCTGTCGAGAATCAGTCTACCCCGTCCTCCTGAAAGCATTTTGATAGCGAGTAATGCAGATTAAGGGTAAGTATTATACATCGGCCTTCCTGGCTGCTAATTCCTCTATCGAGGGCCGTTTGGGAGCGATTATCCCACTGCGGCCGGAACTGGCGTACAAGATTTCAGTCTCACCAAGGACACCAGGGGTGTAGTCCGCCACAGGGCCAGGTTTGTAGATGTTACCCTGGGGGTCAAAGGTTGACGAAGGAAGCCGGAGTAGGTCAGACGGGGTCCTTGTAAGGTACAACCGGTGCAATGCGTCCTCGGCAGCCTGTGTGGGGGCCACAATGATCAATGTTGAATAAGAAAAGGGACAATTACATACCCTGTACTCTGCCATTTTCAGTGAACTACCAAAGCCTTCGCCAAGTTTGTCTACCCCAGAGTATATACCAACGACGAATATCGGCGAGTTTGAAAACCGGCCTGTTTCCTTCAAAAGCCTGAGGGGGGTGAGCATGTGGTAGGGTATTCATGACTGAAAGAAACATCATTTCACCTTGATTTTGGCCGTTCTCTGCCAAATTTTGCGACTGTCTCCATCAGAGCGCGTTTTGGATCTCGGAATTTTAACATGGTGCGCAAGTCGACTTGGCGGCTGAGGAAGAAGGAATGGACGAATTTGCGGGCTGTTGAGAGCGACCTGTCCTGATACACCAGCGCTGTTAGCGCACGCGGTATTGACGCGAGGGCGTCGGAATGCAAAAGTGGTGGCGAGGTTGGCGTGGACGGCTGGGTAAAGAAAGGGCATTAGTGTGATCGATTCAGGACACGGATGAATGCGCGAACCTGTCTATGCCAACGCAAGAGAGGGGTGGCGCCCATTTCTTGAGCAACGCTGGCGCAAGTCAGGGGACCGACATGGGCGCTGACTGCAGCCTTGAGTACGCGGGTTGGAAGATGGGGGTATGAAGCATGGAGGTATTCTGAGGCGAAGAGGCCCAGGAGGGAATTGCCCAGTGCTGCAAGGTCTGCGTTGGTCGGCGGAGGTGGACTGGAGGGGTAGTACTTGGCATGGAGGTTCACGAAAGACTTGTGGGTGCAGACGCGTCGAATAGCATCAGGAGAGTCAACTATCGAACCCAGACCGATGCGATGCGAGAACGCGGTCAAGGCGGACGGGGGTGGTGGTTGCAGTGCAGCCCAAGATTGTGGATCAAAGACGACCTTTCCAGCGTGTCTAACGATGGCCTCTCTTGGGGGAAATTGGTTCAAATGGGCGGCCGAGACAGCGACTTTGGAGGCGGTCGAGTAGAGTCTGTTTGAGACATGACCCATTGGCAGAACGAAGTAGCGGACAGAACCAAAAAAAATGGGTAGTCGGCAATGTCCGAGCTCGTAAACGACGATCCAGACACAACTTGAACCCGCACTTTGACTTGGTCATGGCGGTCCTCTCGCTCCCACTAACGTTCACCAACTCGTTCTGGACACAGGACTACCGCAAGGGCCTCGAGGTCCTATACAGCAAGCTCGAGCAGGTATGCTTCACTTGACCTTGCCCGAGACACGCTCATCCACTCGCTCCAGGGGGTCGCCGAGAACGATGAGATTGTCGCATTCATCCGGGTATGCGCATATAGCCCACACCGTCTGGTCTTATTCTTACACTTTTGCAGGCACGTGTAAATGCAGAGAATCAGCTTGCGACAGCCTTGCTCAACCTGCCCACAAGTACCTCACAAAGTATGTGCCCGAATGTTTACCCAAGTTGATCCACACAACTGTCTTCCGCAGATGGTTTTGACAGAGATGACGGTGCATCTCTCCTCGTGGCGTTCCGTGGACTTCAAGCAGAGGCCACCGCCCAGGGTCAAATCCACAGGAATATCGCCAAGGACCTCCAGGTGCTGGTCGTGGAGCCGTTCAATGAATGGGCTCAAGGCTACAAGGTGCTCGCTCTTGTTCACGCCCGCGTGGAACGGCCTTTGATCGTCGCTAATTAGGAGAGGCTCTTCTCAAGTAAAGCGACCGCTTTGAATAATTGGTTGCGCTACTACGAGGATGCCCAGAAAGAGGTCTGTTCCTCTTTCGTTCCAACTTTCTATTTACCCGCTCCAACTTTCCATACATAGGTCATCAAGCTGAAGAACGCTTACCTGGCAAAAACACGTCGGGCAGATGAGGCCGAGGACGAGTATGAGTATTCCTCATCCATTCCGTGTATGCTGAGCCATTAGCAGTGCCAAATTCGCTCCCAACAATGATTTAGGCGATCACTACACTACGTCGCCACGACTCGCACCGCGTGACGCCCGTACACCTCAGCGCTCTGCCACTGTTTCCGAGCGTATTGCACAGAGATTCAAGGAAATTCAACGCAGAGCCGTCGCATCCGCGGTGCCTTCCGATGTGGCAAACGAAGCTACCGAGGAAAACGGAGAGGAGCCACCAAAAGTCGACAAGGGCAAGGGCAAAGCAGATGAACCACACTCACCCATCCTTGCGTCGTCCCCTCCTCCCATGTCACCACCCTTACCACCTTCAACGGCTGAGGCAGCAGCGCCACCTCTCCCTACTCCAATTCTCTTGGCTGGATTGTCTTTACCACCATCGACCGTATCTAGCCTCCTCTCACGTGCCGCTGCCGAGCTGCCTCTTAGACCCGTCCGTTTCCCACTTATTGGGGAATACCCGGACTGTTTCTCGGGTTCGGAGTTTGTTGAATGGCTAAACAAGAATGTACTCGGTTTTGGTGACAATATCGACTTGGCAGAGGAAGCTGCAAGGGACCTCACAGAAAGAGACGGTCTTCTTCGCAGGGTTGGCGAGTTTGGAAACCAATTTGACCATGCCGATGACGCATATTATCAATTCCGTCCCAAAGTATGTTGTCGCATTCATGCTTTGATAATTCTCTTGACTTTAGACTTTAGGCATTTGACCTTGAAGGCAAGTCATCCGAGGTTTCGGCCATTCCGGCAAAGAGAAGCCAGATTACCGACAATCTGTTGAAGCGTTCCGGCAACTTGGTCAACGTAGTAACAAAAGCCCTTAACCCTAGCTCTCAGAACGAACCAGTCCACATCAAGCTGCGTAACGAAGCTGATGAAGCTGATAAATTGTATCGTGTCTCTGTGAGGAAACTCGACAGACAGCGGCTCGGGTTGGAAGAGAGAATAGAGGAGATGCTTAAAACTCTCCAGAGATGGGAATTGGAGCGCCTTGCAGCAGTCAAGACTGGTGTGTGACTCCTTTACCTGTGCGCTCATTAACATTAAACCATCTATCCTGCCCTGCAGTCATGCTTCAATATCAAGGAACTCTGGCTAGTCTACCGAAAGCATTCGAGCCGACTCTTGAGAAATCTGGAACTCTCATTGCATCGTATCAGCCGGATTCGGATTTAACTGCTCTCATGGAACGTTACCGCACGGGTCCCTTCCGTCCCGTACCTCAGCTTTACGAGTCTGTTGCCCACGATGAGTCCGATGTCGTATTTGGCATTGATCTCCGTAAGTGGGCAGAAGGTGGATGGAGCGCTCTGACTTCTGGTGAGGGAAAGAAGGAAATGATTCCTCCTGTTCTCACTGCGTTGCTTGATGGCTTGACGGAATCTTACTCGAGATTGCCTAGGGATGATGGTAAGCTCCGAAGACGACCCGGATGTTATCATAGCCTGATCCATTACCTCCAGAAAAACGCAAAGCTTGGATTTATGACGTGTCCCTTCCGGCTATCCACCATCTCCGCGAGGCTCTTAACGCGGTTCCACCCGGACAGCCATTTTCCTCTGAGATGGTTGCTAAGTATGATACCCCTGTTCTCTCTGGGTGTGTTAAATTGTGGGCTTTGGAACTCGATCCTCCTCTCACGTTGTGGGAGGGTTGGGACGAGATAAGGAAGTTATATCCGATAGTAGGCTCAGCGGCCAAGGCGGACGGGGAGCCATCTGAGGAACAACACTTGCAAGACCTACAAACAGCCCTTCAACGGCTTCCTAAAGTCCACCTTTATGTCCTAGATGCCTTGGTGACGCATCTTCGTACCTTGATTATGTCGACCACTACTGAAGAACCAGCTGAGACTTACATGACAAAACTTGCGCTGTCAATTGGTCGCAGTACGTACTCTTCGTAAAGCTAGAGATAACTGGCTAAATTACATCTACTTAGCGATCATCAGGCCCAAGGTTGAGACGGAGCTATCCATCCAAGATCGCCATCCTACGCGTAAGTGGTTTGTTCAGTTGTCCGCCTTTGACGCTTAAATTATCCAAGTCTTTTTGCTCGACCTGTTGAAGAATTATGACGACATTTTACCACCCACAATTGCCAAAAAACAGCGCGAATCGGAGCGACGTGCACCGGTTAGAAAACGTACTGCACCGGTCGATATGCGGATGAGCCGTGGCAGAATTTCGGTGGGCGCCCCAACCAGAGAGATCCTTGCCGCTCAGCAAGCCGCCCAAAAGCTTGCATGCTCGCCGGCACAAGGTGGTAATGTTGCGCCAGCCTTGCCACCTGCAACAAAAATCGAAGTGCGCGTGGCTATTACTGCTGAACCGCAATCAATCGAAGCTCCTGCAGTGGAACGTCATGTTCCAGAATTTACACCGCAAGAGGACGGCACTGTTCCTCGTCCTGTCTTTAAGGAACCCCCTCCCGAGGCCGAAGGCACACCACCTCGACCAACTTTCAGGGAACCGCCTCCAGAAGTTGACGATCTATCGCTTTCGCGGCCCACATTTGTCTCACCACCTGCATCACCCCCGGTTGTAGAAGAAAAACCCACATCTTCTCCGGCTGTTGCAGTGACCCCCGCCACGCCACAAAACCCCATTAAATCACTCAGGCGCAATTCAGCCTTCCGTTCTGGAAGTCCTTCTCCGGTTCAAGCACGTAGTCCCTCTCCGTCCGTTACCATGGGCGGTGAATCTGCTGCCGAAGACCAACCTTTGGCCACTGCTAGGTCGGGGTTGTCGAGGCATACATCGGGACAAGGAGCGGTTCGCGGGCCTCGATTATCAAGGGCTCCGAGGGCTCAACAGGGTAGTGTGAGCGGGATGATTGCTAATTTCAATAACCGTTCGACTGCATCGTCACCTCCGCCGAATCCCGGGTACAAGAGGTTGTCTGGAGGCACATCCCGTCTTTCTACTAGTGGAGGGGCGGATTCGAAGAGAAGTCTCGGGCGTACTCCTGGTGGGTTATCCCGAAGAACTATGGCGAGTGATGCTGAAGATGAGGTGGTAGACAAATAATGGCCAATCGCAAGAATGAGCGGTTGGGAGAATTTTAACCAATACATCGGAGTAGGGATGGGATGCTTCAGATTTAATTATGCGCATGCTTTATGGACTGTTCATGCTATGGCCGTGAAACGAGTAGCTATTTATCAGCAACTTGCAGTATGACAACTCGGAGAGTTACACGAAGCATACCGTATATTAGTGTCAAGGTACGATGATACAAAGCAAAGGTACATGCAAAAGCGGAGGATATCGCTGTCTAAACTTCCTGCGAAGCACCGTCCTTCTTCCCCTTGTTGGATTTTGATGGCAATAGCTCTGGATTAATAAATGGCACGACACCACCTTGACTAATGATAACATCTCCAAGAAGTTTGTTCAATCTGGAATGTGGTTAATAAACATTCCTCCTGACCTAAGGATACCTTACTCCTCATCATTCCGGATTGCGAGCTGCAGGTGACGAGGTACGATGCGTTGTTTCTGGACGACTAGTGAGTGGCGCATGCTTGGCATCCAATGCAGCCTCATACCTTGTTATCACGAGCAGCATTGCCGGCCAACTCAAGGATTTCTGCAGCTAAATACTCAAGCACAGCAGCAAGGTATACTTGGTGCTTGTCAGGATCGGATTCGCCAAAGCTGCCTTGTTAAACATACCAGGCGCTCCCGCTCCAACACGTTGAGCATAATTTCCCTTCTTCAACAATCTATGGATACGACCGACAGGAAATTGCAAGCCGGCTTTTGACGAACGGGACTGGGACTTTGCATCGCCACCCGTCTTGCCAGAGGAAGACTTTCCACTACGCTTCTGTGAGCGTCCACATGTCTCGGTAATAAGAAGAAACACACGCTTTTCCCTTTCCAGACTGATTTTACACAGGTCAGTCGAGCAGCAACAAAAGAGTAGTAGTACCCACCATTACTGATCAGTGCGAGTGAATGGGGATGAAAGTAGGAGGGAGAAACAGCCGTCCTGCGGACCGTGACACCACTGCTATTTATCAAGTTCTTTAGGCGGAGTTCCAAAGAAAGTAATCAACGCGTTTTGCACGTGACTGACGCGGTTGGTTTCCAGGAAAGGCAAGTGGCCGTGACGAGTTGCCCGCTTGTCCTTGCTGTCTGCACGAGGAACCTTCGCGCGTTCAACTCCGCACTCCTCCGATCCAAACTTTTACTCTTTCCCCCTCTAGAGCACAGCGGCAGTTCATCTGCCTATTCATGTCGTCGGTCTCGCCTGCTGGACCTCCCGCAGGAGTATTGCCCACCCCGCCGTATACCCCGCCATTGACCCCAACGCATGACCAGGTTCGTGCTTGGCTATCGATACAGTCCGAACCCGTCAATGTATCGCTTACCAGAATCTGCTTGTTTAGGTAGTCGTTCTATATGTTGTATGTGATGATGCAGTTGCAAATTAAATTCAGTTGTCGTTTAACGAGCGCTTCAGACAGTCGTATATGCCGTCGTCATTTTCGGCCTGTGGAATATCCCCGGTGCCCGGACGCTGATTAACCCGTTGAAGTTATTCACTATCGGTTGGCACGAGCTTTGCCATATAATTGCAGTGAGTGTTCGCTATAACGCCCATCGTAGACCGTGCTCATCTCGTTCTCGAATCGATCCCGTCCGTTAGGCAATCTTGACCGGCGGAACTATACTATCCGTCACCATCGATCCATACCTGGGTGGTGCAACACTCGTAGAGGGTGGCAAACCGATGATAATACTACCCGCAGGATATCTGGGTTCTACCATCTTCGGTGGTGTATTCATGTTGGGTGGTTTCGACACCCTAGTCGCTAAAATACTCAGCTTCGTGCTTGGTCTTGGATTGGTCACCCCACTTGTCCTCGTTCGTGATAAACTGTGAGTAAATGTCATTGTTTTTAACCTATTCAGTTGTCTCATCCATCAAAGCACCATACTGCTTACACTTCTCTACGAGGGTCTTCTAGTCGGGTTCTGGTTCATTGGTCATGCGTAGGTGATCATCGGGTGCACCGCCCGCGTATCTCTCAACTTTCCACAGTCAAGCATTAAGATGGTACTGTTTATTCGTTGGCGTTATGAAGTGAGCGTCTTCCGCTCTCATCCGATCTTTTACTGACGCGTTTGCCAGTGTTTTCTTCGTTGTTTGTAAGTAGAGTTTGTATGACTACAACTTCACACAAGACCTCTTCGCAGGGGACATCGCAGATGATAAATTCTTTCGCAAGGTCAATGACTCCGACTGCACACAGTTTCATATCATGTTCCCCCGCATCCCCGCTCATTGTAAGAGTGCTCGAGCATCATCCATCTGTAGTTGATTGTCTCACAGTTCGACAGTTTGGGCATGTGTGTGGTTGATTTTTGAGATCGGAGTATGTATATCGTTCCTGTTCATCGGGTTAGCTTCGTTCAAGGTGAGCCGAATCTCAAAATCACCAATATGCACGATTTTGATTCTCGTATAGCTTACTACTCAACAGATGGATGCCCAAGCAGGTAAGTAAAAGGAATCTGTAGCGCCCTGTATCTCATGATCGCTTTAGCCAACTTTCTTTCTACATGATTCGTGACTCTTGTGAGATGCAACGAACGACGGACTTCGACGGAAACCATCGCACCTACAATATTCTTCATTGACTGCCCAACCAAGAAACACGATTGTATCCTTGCTTTTCATTCACGTATCTATATCACAATTGCATTGAAAAGTGGCCCTGACTAGCTGTCGCCCTGGGACGGTCGAGTAAAATAATGTAACTAGCTACAATGGCCGCGGTGGTACGTCGAGGCCAAAACGCAATGGACGTCAGCGTGTAAACGTCAGTTCACGTTTCACTGTGGATTTTGGAAGCTAGTGATTCCCAATGGAAAGCATGAATAATGGGATACAATAAATGAGGGTTTGTTGTAGTATTTCGGAGTGTAGCATATATAATCGAATGTGCCAGGTGGGCGATGCAGACATGCAGAAGGAAACGAGGAATCAGTACGTGCAACAACATCATTTACGAGCTGCTCGCCGTATGAGACCAGCGACAACAAGCGTGCCTAGAGCAGCTATGCCTCCCGCAAGCGCCATTCCGACATATCCTTCTATAATCGAATAATCCATCAGGCTTAGATCACTTACAATTAAAAAAACAAACCTTTCGTAACAGCTTGTTCGATGAGAGATGCCAAACTTTGGGCTTGAAGGTTTGTCGGCTCTTTCTCTAGCAAGAGATCTACGGTTGAATGTCAGGGTGCATCAAAGACTCATCGCCAGTTACACCGACCATTGAAACTTTTCGCATCCGCATAATTACCCATTTTATAATATCCGAGCGCAAGATAGTACAAGCATTCTCTACGTCGCGTGGGCTCTGTTCGGTATATGTCTGTGGTGGGTAACACATCAGTGACAGCGTCCTGGCGGCGGGAGGGACATGCCTTGCAGTAGCCGGACGCCTTCTACTTGGTGCTCGCGAACCGGGCTTTTCACCAAACCCCAGGCATAGTTGAACTTTGTCTGAACCGTGATATGGGATTGGGTCAGTTCCTTCTGGTACTGTAGTCGCAGGACCTGAAAAGGCGTCAGGTAAGCGCTGGTTGACAAAAGTCAGATAGACATACCTCCAGTTCATCGTAAGACAAGGAGACCTGGGCATCGGCGGCATAGGGAAGATCGGTAGGCATGGTCGAGCTGAACGAAGCAGGACAGCCTGGACTGCGGTGTGCTAGTTTACGATGCACGGGGTCCCGCTGCTGATGTCAGCACTTCCTTGGGCACCCTTGCGCGGAGTTTTCGTGGTTTACCACAAACCACATTCCAGCGCAAGACAGAAAACTACACCAATGACAGACTCAGCTGGTAAGTCGAAAAGTTATACAGCTTCATCCAGCGAATTTCACAGGTAGCCATAAAAATCAATTCGTCCTCGACGAGAGACGAGCGGCACTTGGCCTTCTCCCCGCGTTTACTCGCTTTTCGTTTTCTCCTTGCCAACAACGAGCTCATGGTGCATTGTAGCATCTGTGCACTATGATTCTTTCCCCTTTTTTGTCAGCTAGCCCTTCCCGTGGATGTCGCTCGCACGGCCAATCTGCTGTCTTCAGCAGCAGCACACGTTACTCACTCAAACTACTTTTCCTTCTTTTTCTTTAGACCGCGTCGACCGTGGGTACCGTGAGGATCGCGAACGTCGGAGGCACGACGATGGACACCACAGAGACCGTGATTACAGGGACAGGGATCGGGATCGGGATAGAGACCGGTACCGCCGAGATGATAGGCGTGGCACTCCCCGTGAGCATGGTGGACGCACAAGAGATTTCGACGACCACAGACGTCCTCACGATGAAGATCGACGCCGTGATCAGCGACGTGACGATGATCACGGTCTTCGTCGAGGTCGCGGTGAAGACGGTGGTTCCCCTCATCGGCGTGGCGGCCGAAGGGGAAGAGATGGCCTTGGGACTCCTGAAAGGCGATCGCCAACACCCGAAGGCGCTGCTCCGTTATCTCAACGCAAGCGAAAAGCATCAGGCTGGGATGTTCATGCCCCCGGATATGAGCAATATTCAGCAATGCAAGCAAAACAAACGGGTAGGTTTTGTATCTATAGGCCATAGGAACAATTCTTATAATACCGACACGCAGGACTTTTTAATTTGCCCGGCGCTAATCGTACCCAGGTCCCACCAATTCTCGGTATTGCTGGCCTTCCACCCCCCATTCCTGTGCAAACGTTCGGTATGGGAATTGGTAGTAACCCCAACCTCTCCAGGCAATCTCGTCGACTATACATTGGCAGCATTACTTCCGACGTGAACGAACAGAACTTGGCTGAATTTTTCAATTCGAAAATGATTGAGATGAGTATTGGTACAGGCGGTCCCGGAAACCCTGTCCTTGCCGTTCAATGCAACTACGAGAAGAACTATGCCTTTGTCGAAGTAAGTTCTAAATCTTCATTGTTTAATCACGTCGTATTGATAGCAATTCTAGTTCCGTAGCGCTGAGGACGCTACAGCAGCCATGGCGTTCGACGGCATTATCTTCATCAACGGCCCCCTTAAAATCCGTCGGCCCAAAGACTATGGTGGGATTGACATGTCTGCACCTAGCGTTCACGTTCCAGGAGTCGTGTCCACCAATGTGCCGGATTCGATCAATAAAGTATTCGTTGGTGGACTCCCGACTTACTTAAATGAAGAGCAGGTGCAAGAACTGCTGAAGAGCTTCGGAGACCTCAAGGCCTTTAATCTCGTCCGGGAAAATGGCAACGGGCCTTCGAAGGTCAGCAGTGCTTTATCTCAATGCCTGTTGTAATGTCTCAATGATTCCCCCAGGGATTTGCATTCTTCGAATATGTCGATGCCACTGTTACTGACGTCGCTATTCAAAGTTTAAATGGCATGGAGCTCGGAGACCGTTACCTAGTTGTTCAGAGGGCATCTGTTGGTGCGAAACCCGGAGTACCTGGGATGCCGAATCTACCCTATGACCAATTCCCAGAAATCCCTCGACCAATTATGCCGGCGGGCGAAAATAACACTGCGGACGCGCGCATTCTCCTTATGCTGAACATGGTTACCGCAGATGATCTCGTCGAGGACCAAGAGTATGGTGATATCTACGAAGATGTCAAGGAAGAATGTTCCAGATATGGAGCAGTCGAGGATCTCCGCATTCCTCGGCCTATCAAGAAGGACAAGTCCAAATGGGCTCCTGGGGAGCCGGGCCAACAGTCCGCTATCGATGTTCAGCGTGCGGACGAGGCTGCCGGAGTTGGAAGGGTGTACGTGAAGTTTGTTGGCGCCGATGGTGCACAAACTGCTCTCAAGGCTCTAGCGGGACGATCGTTCGCTGGCCGTTCTATCATTGCAACTGTCCTTAACGAGGACAGCCAGACTACCCCCCCTCTCAACATTATCTTTGCCCCACAGCCGGATGCGCCTCCTCCCCTCCCCGAGTCGTAAGCTGTACATACAGCACACAGGCTATAGTTGTTTGTGTATGTACTGTCGACAATAGCTATATCAGGTGCTCTGTATCTTACAAGTCGTATTCATTGGTCTCTTGCTCCCACAATACCCTTGCTAGGAGCTGAGGTTAATTTACCCCGCACTATAAATACAGCGAATCGTTCTGCTGGCCTTGTGTTTGGCTCGCATGAATCATAATCGATTAATCCGTTCGGGACAGGTCACACCGCACTTCTTATCAGCGTTTTCAATGGTGCGTTTTGTGTTCACATCCAAATTGTAGTAAAGAACGTATGTCTTCCTAATGGTACCTACTGAATCGCAAGCTCCAGCCAAAGTAGACAAATTTTGTGATAATTTGTGGACCTCTACGGCGTAAAACTCTCCCGGCTCCCGCGATGGATTGCTTCCTCTGTGAACGAGTCCAGAGAATACATAGAGTAAGCTCACCGATGAAGAGTCATGGTCGACAAGAAGCCAAGACCTAACTTTAGCCTAACTCCATATCTCTTATGTCGGCGTTTGACGGCCACGCTGACGGTCCGCACGCCTTTGGTCGATCTGAAGGAACGGTGTGCGAGCTCATCTGGCATGTGAGCGAATGGAATGACATGGTTCGTACCCATGCCTGCTTGCAGTCTCTGTAGGCCTGAAAGTATGCCATGCATTTGTCTCGGTTGTAACCATTCTGGTCCATACAAGCAAGGGACGCTTTCGACGCGTCCTCGCATGGACTATGAGAGTGTGTTTAGTTCGTTCGTGCTGGGAGATATTGCGAAGACATACTCGGTGTATTCCGTGTAGGTTTTCCGAGCCTGCAAGTGACGGGTGAGAATGATTACCAGAAGACAAAGTAAACCAGCACACAGAAAACTTGGCGTAGTAGTCCTTTGGCTTCACATTCTGTTGTGGCGATGGTAGTGGGGCCTCGGAAGACATATTTGTCGAATTGAAAGTAGGAGTTGACTTGACCGTTGCAAGTCTCACGCCATCGCCCTTGAATTCAGCAAGGAGCAAGTAGCTACATAAAGCTATAATATTCTCAAAAGCTTGGCCAGCAATGTACCTCTACGGACTGAACGAACGAATAAATCACAGGAAAAACGTCCGTCTCGTAGTTTCTAGCTCGGGCTTATGACACAAAGTATTAGCACCAATCCGGGGTGCAAATGCAAACAACGGACCTTCCATTGCCATAGGAAATCGTTATCCTTTGGCGGATCTTTGATAGGGGGTGCATTGGGCCTTACTTCATTGTCATCACTGACGTCCTCTAGCGATGTGTTCTGGGCATGCTCTTCGGCTTCTTCCACACCTACCGAAATTTCCAGGGGTTGTGGAGCAGCTCCAAAGTTCTGGACAGCTGGCAATCCCTTCTTTACCCATCTCAACTTGAGCGTAAAACGGGGACCTATCTCCTGCAGAGCAACCTTTTCCGGAGAGCGGAATGCGTATCTTTTGACCATCAGGTTGACACAATGGACAACCTACATGGCTTACCTATGTCGCCGGAAGAACAAAAAATCACGTTGGTTATGCAAGGTGACTACCTGGCGACCCTGGAATTCAGGGAGGGGAGGGAACAGGGTTTGAAACATTCGTCCGATGGCATGACCAAGGCTGGTGGAAAAGTTGTTCAAGACAAGCTCAGGGTTATGTGGTGTTGCTCGCGCGTGTCCCTCATAGAAGTCAGCCTTTCTGAAAGTGGGACTACTGAGAACCTACAAATATTTGCTTCGTGAGTTCTATCGAAGTGAGCTTGAAATAAGCGACAGGACCGCTTGGGAGGTAGACAAGTGTAATAGCATCTAGCTGATCGTCAGGCCTGTGTGGGACGCATGCATGGGATGACACACTTGGTTTCTTCATATCCTCATTCACAACAAGCAAGTGTTTGTACCCTCGCCCAGCTGCCCAGCCAGCTATGCGGCCGATTTCGAATCCCTTTCCCTTCTTCCTGCGAATATACTCTGCCCCAGGAAAGACACCAACCAGTTCATCGCAAAAGTCATACGTTGACTTGGAGGCTTTTGGTGAGGTTGTGATGAGTATTTTGGGTGGCACAGTCGGATCATCTTCAAAGTTAAAGTAGCGCGAAAACGGGTCCGAAGCGATGTCGCTATTCAATTCGTCGAGT
>JBBPLZ010000020.1:0-20981 GCA_038090055.1 Hemileccinum hortonii | reverse complement strand
GGCACGCACAGCTTTCAGGGACTCTGCGCCGGAGATGATGGAGTCGAGTGTCGACTCGGAGAGATCAGTGACCTAGAAGGGTTAGCGTATACGGAGAGCGGGATGACGTGCAACGCACAGTTTCACTGGCACGTCGGACGAGCGGTTCGCTGTCGCGGTCCTGCACGCGACGGGGGTGCATCACGCAGGGAAAGAACTGGGTGCGGTGGTCGCGCATGGCGGCGGCACAGTGCCACCAGGTGGCAGCACCGGCGCCGATGAGGAACCAGAAGACGCGGGATGGACCGCGGTGGAGAAAGACGTGTTGGTAGGGATGCATGGGGTGCTCATCTCATCGAGCCCGTCTTTATACTACTTCGTGAGGAGGCTCGTCGGCACGATGCCGAGGTGAGTCGCGATGTGTGCCGTCGGAGTGTGATTCGGGGATTGAATTTGCAGTGTGACGGGGCTCGATACAAGTTGTCACGCCAAGCTTTGGTGTATCGCTGGATGAGTCCCGTCGAGCTAGATCATCAGACTTGGTCTCGCCCGAGTTTCTTTCTTTTCTTCCACCATGACCTTTGATCCTGATCCTGCTCGTCCCCGCAACGACCCTCCCTTCCCCCCTCCGACTTCCGCGCCCCCTGCCAGCCCTTCCCGTCTTCCCGATCGCCCACATTTTCCGACACGGGCTTCCACTCTTGGCTCTACCCACGACCTCTCCAGACACAACAACCTCGCTCCGAAACTGGATGCCCACCACCCCCATAGCGACGACCTCAACCACTCCCCCTCCACCAGGTTCGATCCCTCCTCCTCCCCCGCCCTCCTCGCAGCCCCGTCCCCCCCCTTCCTCTCCGCAAGCCGTCCTACCACACCAAACAGCGCTTACTTCTCCTCTCGCACACCTACATCCGAGAAGACACGCCGCAACAGCACCACTTCCGACCTCTCCGCCCACTCCAACTCTTCGGGCTCCAGCTCGCCCAACAAGGGTGGCCCCCTCACCTCAACCTCTTCTGCAGCTTCCAATCTCTCATCATCGTGCGTCCCCTTACATCTTCTCATCAATCTCTCACCCCTTTTTTTTCTAGTCCATGCTCAGCTTGCGGCCTTCCAATGCAGGGTGCCTTCGTGCGTGCCCTCGGCACCGTCTTCCACTTGAGCTGCTTCAAATGTCTGGTGTGTCTCTCGATCACTTTCCCCCCACATCCGTTAATCCTCCCCAGGATTGTGGTGATGTCGTCGCCGCAAAGTTCTTCCCCATAGACGGCCCAGATGGCAAGCAACAACCCCTCTGCGAAAGGGATTACTTTCGTCGTCTCAACCTCATTTGCGCCAAGTGCTTCCTTGCGCTGCGTGGAAGTTACATCACCGCCTGCAGTCAGTCTATCTTACCTCACCCCTTCTCTCCGCTCACACGCATCCCAGATAAAAAGTACCACGTGGAACACTTTACTTGCTCCTTATGTCCGACCCTCTTTGGCCCACAGGATTCTTACTACGAACACGATGGCGATGTTTACTGCCACTTTCATTACTCGACGCGCTTCGCCACAAAATGCGCCGGCTGCAGCAGCGCCATCCTGAAACAGTTCGTCGAGATCAATCGCAACATGAGGGACGAGTGCTGGCATCCAGAGTGCTACATGATCAACAAGGTACGCCATGCAGAGTTCAACGCGATCCCTCCTTTATCGATCCCTCTAGTTTTGGAATGTCAAGGTGGTCTCGCGGAGATCAAGCGGTTCTATAACCGACGGATCGGAGCTAGAGCCTTCCTATGTCGAAGAGGAAAAGCGCGAAGCACCAATCTCCCTCAAGGAAAAGCAAGTCAGAATGGAGCAGCTGGTATACCGAATCTGGACGTCAGTAATCTATGCACTCGCATCCTTCAAGCATTCATCTTCCTTATTTTCTCAGCGTCCTTTCGGCTTTCGAGGAATCCAGTGCTGCGTGCATATCGGATATGCTGCGGCAGGTCAGTAATGGGCAATATCTTGACGCGATCAGAATGGCCGAGAAATTCATTCTTCACGTCGAGGTCCTCTTTGGTACTATCGATGATCTCGAATACCATTGCGCAAGGCTTGGCCTCAAGGGTATTACTTTGGCCTCCTGTCTGCAGTCAGGCTTCTTACGTCACTTTACAGGCATGTCTCATGTTCGAGAAGCTCGCTTGCTCTGTCGGAAAACAGTCGATCTCTTCACGTTGCTGTCTCGTACCCAAGAAACTGGATCACGTCGGATAGGGATGACGCAAGAATTATTAGCCCTCGTGACAGGAATAGCTCATTACCTCAAGATCCTCATCCGGATTGCATTGACGGGTGCACTTAAACTGGAGAGGGAGCAGAGCGTCAGGGAAGCGATGCCTTCCTTTTTGGATAAACTACATCTCCTTGCCGTGCAAGGTGGGGATCCAGCTGCACGCCGAATCATTAAAAACGGTAGTGGTGAAGTGGTGGGACAAGCCAGCGGTGCCAATATAGGCACCCAAGGAGTCACGTACGGATTTAGGAGTCTCGCGCCTGAACTAGCCGGGGAGTCTCCATTCTCAGCTACCTCTCCTTCAAAACTCTCCGTCAACAACCCACCCTCAGATCGATGTGTAAAGTGCACCCAGGCGGTCGAGGAAGATTGTGTTCGACTGGGGACATATCAGCGGTGGCACCCGTATTGTTTGCAGTGTAACAGCTGCGGCAAAGCTGCTGCATTTCCACTGCCAAAGGATCCTGCGCCACCGAAAGCTGCGGAGGACAAGGAAAGGGAAAAGGAGAAAGCTGACAAGGATCCAGCGAAGCCACCGGCTACACGCAGACTCCCTGCCAACGTCAGCATATTTGTATATGATGCTGAGTCTGTCAAGGAAACACCATCGTTTGGCGACGTACCATCTGTGATTCTCTGCACCGATCACGCTCATGCCAATTGCCGGGGCAGGTTCCAAGCGGTATCTCGTCTGGAACAGTACGCATTCTTACTCAACATCGCTCTTCGCCGTCTGTATCTCGTTCTGAAACAACAAGGTGTTGTTCCACTGTCGCCAGGTATGTTGACTGTGACCTTTTGCACTCGTGCCCCTCACTGAACGACCACAATTTAGCTAGCTCAATTGCCACCACCCCCAAAGGTGGAGATCAAGACCCGTATCGCAATTCTGGTGACATCATGCGGATGAAGTCGGTTCATCTGGATCGCAAATTATCTGCCACGGCACGATTGCCCAGGAGATCAACTATCGTGGAGAGTCCTGCCGGCAGGACAGTCCAACCTTCGGAACCTGTTAGTGTGCAACGTTCCCAACAAGACATCAAGTCACCGCAGCCTCAGCGAGGGCCTCCTCCAGGTAACCTCATACCAGGTCGGCAGCCTTCTCAGCCCGGATCAACTCCGTCACTTTCCCCATCCCGTGCCCAGCTGCGGTCTCCAGGCATCCTAGATACCAATTTCCAGGCACAGTTTGGACGACCCCCGCTTGTTCGCAATAATACTGAGGTGAAGATTGTGGATGAATCTGCACCCAACTCTCCCGCAGGTGGTTTTGAGGAAGCAACTCCCCATGTCCCAGACGATGGTATCACCCTCGCCGATATCCCCCAGCTAATGGAGGTGGCTCAAGCTCGCGAACAGCATCGTTCGTTACCGCGTCAGAGCACGATACCCCACATTGCTGAACTCAGTGCTCTCGAGCTTGCGATCGTCAAACATTGTGCTCTCCTTGCTTTGCAACGCTCCCCTCTTAAGGACCAAATTGATCTGGATGAGCTTTTGGAACTCGTGGAGATGAAAAAGGCCGGTTTTTGGAATAAACTGTTTAAAGCTGGAGACAAGAAAAATGTCAAGAAGAAGGGTACACTCGCATTTGCTTGGCGTGAGACAATCGCTGACTGCCTTATTCAGGTGTGTTCGGTATTCCGCTAGAACTATTAGTGGAGCGGGAGGGCTCAGACTCCCTACATGGGGCTACTCGCGCGACCCTGAGAGTGCCTAGTTTCATTGATGACGTCGTCTCTGCCATGCGACAGATGGGTGCGTGTCGTCTCCATGCCAGCAGTGGGTGACTGACTGGAGCCTTTCCTACAGACATGTCTGTGGAAGGCATCTTTCGTCGCAACGGAAACATTCGACGTCTCAAGGATCTCACGGAGGCTATCGACCATGATCCATCATCCGTTGATCTCACGCAAGACAACCCGGTGCAGCTGGCGGCACTTTTGAAGAAGTTCTTACGTGAACTCCCTGAACCCCTGATGACATTCAAGCTGCACCGCTTGCTAATTGCGTCCCAAGGTATGTTCCTGTCGCATAGATCACGGGTGATTGAACTCATCGACATTTGGTAAAGCACTTCCCACAGATGCGGAGCGACGGCGTTGTCTTCACATGGTCTCGCTCCTGCTTCCCAAGAGCCACCGTGACACCATGGAAGTGCTCTTTGTATTCTTGAAATGGGTCGCTTCATTTGCCCATATGGATGAGTCAACCGGAAGCAAGATGGACCTACCAAATCTTGCCACTGTCATTTGCCCCAGCATTCTCTACTCACGGGGTCGGGATGCAGTTCGCGACGAGAGCTTCGGAGCGATCAGGGTAGTGACTTCCTTACTGGAAAATCAGGATGAGTTCTACACCGTCCCCGAGGAGTTTCTCCCGATACTCCATGACCAAGAATACTTTTCGAATTCCTTGGAGCTTCCCAGCAAGGAATTTCTGAAGAAATGTGACACGTACATGCGGTTCAAAGCAGGCGGAAGAAACCCGGCATCAGCAATATTCCCTGGTTCACCAATCCCTACCAATCCATCCAGATCGATTCCTCCCCCGGAGCGACCCACGCTGAATGCGGCACCAAGTGAACCTCAGCTGCGAAATGGTCGTCAGCAGTCGCCTCACTCCCATCCCGGCCTTGTCCATGCACCAATGTCATACCCGTCGCCTGTACACCCGACCTCGCTCTCCCAAGGAGCAGTTATGATTCAAACACAGCAACCTCGACACCCACAACCACAGGACATGGACCAGGTTGCCCCACAGCGATCTGTGACTGGCTCTTCGACACCTTCGCCCGGTGCACGACCATCCTCGTATGCACCTCCACGAACCAGCAGCGAACTTGCACAAGCGGTCCCACCAAATGGTTACCAGGCTACGATGGTCCGTCAGCGTACATGATATACACTTCTCTTTTCATTATTTCACGATCTGCTCTCCATCCAACTGACTCATTACCCTCGTTTGTTTTTGCCTTTTACCCACTTTCCGGCATTCACTTTGATCTCGCAATTATCTGTAGTTTACCGTACGTTTTTCACTTATCAGTATGACATGGACGACTATCTTCGCAGCATACTCATTATACCCGTGCATTCAGATGTACTCATTTTGAATGAACCAAAAAACAGTCTGGGTGAGGCAGCACACGGCAAGACTGTGCTCAACTTGTATGCAAATCGCATATAATTTTGATGTAGTACATAAAGAACACGAGACCGCTACTTGAGGGGAATGAAACGAGAAGAATGTGTAGCACCGATCTAGGGGCGATGTTAGCAAGAACCCGTGAAGGCAACATGGAAAAACATACACCAGGGCGACCGTGCTTTACGGGCCGGTATGAGCACGAGAATTCGGCGAGGTAGTGGCCTGTCATCTCGGGCTTGATTTCAACAGAGTTGAACACCTGTGATAACACACGTCACACGGGACACGGGATGATCAAAAAGAATTGAGGGATACCTTGCCATTGTAAATACCGACTACACTCCCGATCATTTCGGGGACAATGATCATGTCTCGAAGGTGGGTCTTGACGACTGCGGGTTTCTCGTTCGGGGGAGCTTCCTTCTTGGCTTTGCGCAGTTTTTTGATGAGGCCCATTGGGCGGCGCTTGAGGCCACGGTTGAACTTGCGACGGGCGCGTGCGTGAACAAGCTATGCGATAGTATTTAGGTGGTGGAATAACGGCATAGATATGCTACCGTACATCGACGAACTGGCAGGATGGACATTAGGAGGAAAGGGAGTTCTGGGAATAATCGCACGCACCTCCTCAGTACTCAGGTCGAGGAGCTTGTCCAGCTCGACACCACGGTAGGAGAACGTGCGGAACGTTCTCTTCTTCTTGAGCTCGGCGGCGAGGGTGGGGTCTGTAACGGCTGAATCCGCCTAGAGAGATCGTGAGCGACATGGTGGGATATTCGGACGGCGACAGGCTCACCATGGTGTGTCGTTGGCAGTCTTGAGGCTATCGAGATATTCGGTGAGGGAAGCGGAGTATGAATCTGGAAGTTGTGGCTGAACCTTGTTCACGTAGAACTGTACAGTACCCCCGGGTTGTGTGGTGCGTGTCTGGTGCACAATACACCATCATCGTCGGTTAGAATCCACAGGTCTTCCCTCGAGGATTAAAGGTGCGTTCTATCGTCAACGGTAGTAATGTGATGGGCTCACGTCTCCCAGTGATTTGTGGCTGCCCGTAGTCTTGTCTACACGTCCAAAACCAATCACCAACGAAAGTGGGTATATTCTCGGTATGTAGAAATCTGCTCTAAACAGGTCGATAGATGCGTCATATCGCAGCATACTTGCTTCTTCAAATCGGTGGCAATGCCTCCCCCTCTGCTGACGATATCAGGAAGGTCCTCGCTGCAGTTGGCATCGAGGCTGACGACGAACGCCTCGAGAAGTTGATCTCTGAGCTCGAGGGCAAAGACGTTAACACTGTACGGCGATATTCAGTTTTTTAAGCATGCTGACTGAACTGGGGACGCAGCTGATTGCAGAGGGATCTGCCAAGCTCTCGTCGGTGCGTGTGGACGTTGTGCGTCGTGAGACCTGGTTGACATGGTGTGCCAGGTTCCTTCTGGTGGTGGGGTCGCCGCTGCTCCGGCGGCTGCGGGCGGTGGTGGTGGTGGCGGAGTTGCTCCTGCTGCGGCAGCAGAGGAAGAAGAGAAAAAGGAGGAGAAGGTGAGTGGATATGTGTCTCGCGACGGAGGTAGATCGCTGATGGATGGCCACAGGAGGAGTCGGACGATGACATGGGTTTCGGTCTCTTTGACTAAGTAGAGTAATGTATCTGTCATGGCGGTACACTGCGACGAATTTCCGTCTGCCGACGGCAAAATGACATGAAAGGGTGACCACAGATGCCGAGTAAAGATGCCGAATGGATGTGACACCGCTGCGGCAGACTCGGCGGGACGAAACACGGTCGGCAAGCGAAATGCTGTGATGCCGCGCGCCAATAATTGCAGTTGAAACAGGCGGGAACTAAATCCGGTTCCTGAATTTGGTGGTGGAGATTTTTTTGCAAATGTGTTTGATCTGCCACTCGTCGGCACCAAATCGAAAGCCGCCGGCCCGACGACAGGGGTCCGCACGAGAATTTGTCCGGAGACGGCCGGGGAAGGCGATCAGCGCAGCCAACACCGACCAAAGACGGCAGGTCGCCCATGGCTGTGGGTATTCGTCGGCAGCGCGCTCGTCATCGGGGGCAGCGTACGCGCAGGTCGGTCGACACACCGACGACCGCCACCTTTTTTTTAATTTCCCCCGTCGTTCTCGTTTTGCCTTTCTTCGGTAACGTGAACCTGCTCGGCACTAGGTTTAGACGGCCCTTTCCATCTCCCTCCTTTTAATATTAATATCTCGCCCTCCTCCGTTCCTTCTCCTTCTCCTTCTCCTCCTCCCCCTCCCTCCCCCAGACGCGCTTCCCCTCTCCCCATCCCTCATGGATCCCTTTCCCCGTCCGCGAGACGTTCCTCCCCCGTCCATCCCCTTTCCCCCTCCAAACCAACCCACCACCGATGTCTCCCGCTCTCACCCTGACTCTCACCCTGAGACCGACAGAACCGATCCAAACATCGCATTCATGAAGGGGCCAAAGCGCAAGCGCCTCGCAAAGGCACGCATCCACCCTTCATTCCCTCCGAGCATTCCACTCACTCTGCACAAGGCATGTGATGCTTGTCACAAGAGTAAACGGCGCTGTGACGGAACGGGTACGTTACTTCACTCCCTCTGTCCTTTAATCATCCTCACATCCCCCTCGTCTTCTACAAGCACCATGCAGCAATTGGTAAGTTCCGCCAGCACGCTAAAATCGTTCCTAAGTCTGCGACAATTTATAACAGCTATTTCGCTTCCAAGAAGTGCACATACACAGACGCCTCGGGAAAACCTGTCCCCGCTCCCAGGCCGTTCAATTTAGATAGGCCAGAGAATTCTTCGGATGCTCGCGGTGACCCTTATCCACCACATTCAGACGGTGCTCCAACCGGCTCGCCCTCTGTCATCCCCATTCAAGCTAATGATGCTGCTTTCTCCACGCCACCGTCAGAAGACGATCGAGCTGGCCATCCCCGCGCTAAGCGTCTAAGAACTAATCTTGGCAACATGCCTACACCCTCAGGTACTCCCCCACGATCCTTGGCGCCACCATTGATTCAACATGACCGACCCCTCGAGCGCAACCAGGCACTCACCCGAGAGCTTGTTCACCGTGCGTCCCCTATACAGTCCTCATGCACATTCGTAAAAACTCAATGTGACCCCCAGTCTTCTTTGCCTACCGACAACCACAGCGCATGATCATCCACCAGCCTTCCTTCTTGGCCGCCCTAAGCCATGGTACCGTTCCTCAACATCTCCTTCTCGCAGTGTGCGCAGTCGCAGCTCCATTGTCGAAGCAGCCTCGGCTAAAGACATCTCCTTGTCGCTACGCCGGCGAAATGTTTGCTCAAGAGGCTGTCTCGCTCATGTTCGACAAGAACCATCAGCTCGTTTGTGAGCACAGTTTGGCTACTGCACAAGCCCTTCTATTGCTTCAGCTGTCCGACAGAATGGGAAAGTCCTTGTGGGTTGGGCAGCACTATCGTAAGTCTTCTCCGTCCTCGGTGTTAGGATCGATTGATTAATCCTACGAAGAACTTGCGTTGGAGATCGTAACCAAAATCGGAATCTTCGATACCGATAGCACGGTTCTTACACCACACCCGTCACCCGAGTTAATTGATGCTTGCATAGAACGGGAGTGCGCACGCCGTGTGTTCTGGCTCATTTTTATCTCGGATTGCTTCGGATGGATGCTGTATCGACGAACTCGTTTGGCAACAGATTCTCAGATGAACCTTCGCCTCCCTATTGATGAAACCAGCTTTGAGATATCACCGTTGACCGCAATACCGGGTAATGTCCCTTTTAAATTCCCTTTTAGATGAGAGGTTGACATTCCCCAGAATTCATGACCAAGCCTAGTCCATCGTTTAGTATGTGTTCGGAAAGTGGACAACTGATACGGTTATTATTGTTGCACGAGGAAACAGAGAGGTTTGTGGATGACTTGGACGGCAAGTGATTTCCTTACAGCTTCGAATATCACTCAATGTTCAGTAGAATGCGAAAGTGGGCGATACCCTGTCGACCGATTACAAGAAATAGCGACGAGAGTTGGTGTATGTCTTGGACGCCCGTCTTGGCTTGTTTGCTGATGCATTTTTCTACCCTTGTTAGGCTTGGGCGGACGCACTTCCTGAACACATGCGTTTTACCGATGATAACCTGTGGGTGCACGTTACCCAGTATGATACCTCATCAAACATGGGGGCATGGTGTTTCTTTGTCATGCACGTCGTCCACTGTTCATGCATGTTTGCACTCAACTTGGTGTGTACATCTTGATAATATTATCGCGGATTCCTGGACCGTAAGGAATCGCTTATTGACGGCGTTGTTCGTCCAGGGGAGGCAGCGATGTCGCTTGGAGACCTCTTTTGATCCTACATGGGCACAGGAAAGAATACTCAAGATCATCGAAACCCTTGGCAGGAAGGCGAAATTAAGCATTTTCTGTGAGTTCGACTCGGTCGCTATTGCGTCTCGCCATCTCACCCCAAAATTATCAGTGGGAATCGCGGTTTGGGTACTTGTTTCGTTTTTATCGGATTGCTGCCAAGGCTCACACACGGCATAGCCTCTCTTCAAGTATGCCGACGAGCCACCGAGCCAGACGTTGTTGAGCTGGTCTAGTGATTTTGAGGAGATCTGGGGTGTACGCATGCAGGATCTCTGCCAGCGTCAACTGGGTTACAGACAGCAAGTGCGAGCACAATTGGCTCCACCGCCACCGATGCCACCACCGGCCATGGCCCGCGCTCACACGTCTGGAACATCGACTGGATCAATATCGCCCGTTTCCCGAGCAGGATCTGATGCGAGCTCTTCGCAGGCGGTGCAGCCGCCAAATTACATTCCCCAGGGTCGAACATCGCACGATGCGGTGGCACATTCTCTGTCATCCTCTTCTCATCCTGAGAGCAGGATCCAAATTGGACACGATGTTCGCGAGAAAGAAGTCAGGAACATGGTGAATGATGCTGACATCGACCCTGCACTTCAGGCCATCTCAGATGCACGATTGCAAGCAACGCCACAATGGCCCGTTCCCGCACCACCACCGTCCTTGCCGTCGCTAAAGGCTAGTGGGCTTCTGGAATGGCCGCGCCCCGGATCGACGGATGCAGTCGTGGCACCGTCCAGTGTGCAGTCTGGCGGTAATCGGCAACAACCCCCGCAACATTTCGCGCCATCGCGCCAGCCTCAGCGAGATCCCGTGCGATCATTCAGTGTCCATCCGACTGCCGATAGTTCTCGCCCTCCCGCTGCCTCGACTTCGTCAGGCATGCCCGTTGGACTACAGTGGTTGGCACACGAGTCATCGGTGTCGAGACCGAGCTAGGATCCGCGCTGTATTTGCACATGTGCGCAGTGTTGGTTGTTGTTTTTAACCTCTGCCGATTGGCGTGTCGTTCATTCGTATTTATTCGTCTAGATATAAAAACCACCATGGCAAAAGGGTATTACATGTATTGCTGTAAAGCCAAGTTCGTAGGCTTATAATGTAGTCGTTGGTCCAACGATGACCGTGTCACTGTGCTTCAGAGCCGCCGAGTTTTTTGAGGTTGCGGTGGAGCTCGGGCTTGACTAGTACGACACGATCTATGAGCTTCTTGATGACTGCGTCCCTGTTGGCCTCAAAGGCATCTGTGGTCGCCTGTAGCTTGTACTCTGTCTCCCTGTCTACAGCTACCTGTGCGCTGGTCGTGTTACCGGCGTACTGGGGGGGGGGCTTGAGCGATGCGGGATCAATGCAAGTGTAGGGACGTACGGATGCCTCGAATGCCTTGAATTCTGACTCTTTGGCGTGTCTGTACTCGTCGATCTCTTTGGACGCCTCGGAGCGGGCATCCTTTAGTCTCTGGACGCGATCTATGTCAAAGATGAGAGCGAGCGCAAAGGGCGGTGCGAGGGGTACATTGCCGGGCCTGCTGTACGATCTTGGCTGCCTCCTTCTCGGCCTCGAGGAGGGTCTGTATGCCTTGTGATTGCTGGGCAGCCTGGTGGAGTGTGAGCGGGTGGTGGAGCGGAAGGAAGATGCGGACGTACCATGGTAATAGTAGGAGAGGATAGTGATTTGAACTCCGACCAGGTGGAGGCTTGTAAAGACCCACTACCAGACAGGATGGCAGGGAATCCGATTGACCCATTACAAGCACTTTCAGCAGCGTTAGCAGTGCCAGCCGACTCGAAAGAACAGGCTGATTTACTCGCTACTTTGCGTGAGTCGTTGGAGGCTCATCCTGCACCGATTCCGATTCTTTGTACAACGCTCATCAAAACCGTCGCCGGAGCGGGTGACTCTCTTCTCAAGCGATGGGTGCTTGACCTCCTTCACTTTGCCATCGCCCGCTCCACCCTCTCCTTTGAAAGCCGCACCCAACGTTAGTTTCCGTCGTTCTCGTCGTTCTCAGCACTTAGCACTCGTCTTAGTCGCGTCTCAGTCCGTCGAAACCCTCGCAAATCTCTTGCATGACCCAAACGTGCGCACCGTCAAGGTTGCCATCCAGTGTCTCACCTCCGTTTACCCACTCCTCTTTCGCTCCCTGTAAGCCAACTCATCCTGTCCCTCCTGTGCCACACCTCAGTCTCGTATAGATGCACCAACCGCACGCATCGCCAGCAGTGGGACATCCTCTCTCAGTCAAGATCTCGCATCCTCGACTTTGTTGCATCCCCCACCGTGAATAACGGTGTCAAGCTCTCCGCAGTCAAGTTCATGCAACGTGTCATTCTTCTACAGACACGAGGGGTCTCTGATCCAAGGGTATTTGTCCTTTTGCAGTCCATGGCCAAGCTAACACTTGTGATAGCTTCAGAACAAGAATGATCCCAGCGTTGCAAACATTCCTGCTGACCACCCTTTCATCCCTGCCGCAGCCCTGGAAGCGGAAGGAATGAAGCTCTTGGAAAATGTCATCACCATTTTGTACACAAGCCAGTAAGCCTACCGTGTACCCACTCTTGGACCCACCTCCTTGACACTATCAACAGGAACATCGACGTCCTGACAGCAATTCTGAACAGTTGGAGTAACTTGGTCAAGCAACGTCCCACGTTGGTCCAATTGGTCGTTTCATCTCTAGCATCATGGTCGCCTGCTGCTCTCGCCGGATTGTCAGCTTCTGCCGTAAAAAGCGTCGAGAAGAGCATCCGGGTATTGTTGATACACATCTCCAGGCCGGTCTCCAGTGTATTCACCGCTTCCTTTACTGATACATGATATTCCCCAGAGGGCCTCATGGTTCTGCGTTTGGTGCCCAGATCAACGAGGCCCTCTCCCAGCAAGCTGTGCGGATGGAGAGAGCATCCGCAGAAGAAAAGGCGCGCAAGGCAGCTGTCGCAGCCACTGCGGCAGAAGCCATCAAAAAGCGGCCACTCCCTACGGGTCCAGCTCCCGACCAACCCACGGATGCCAAACGCCTCAAGGTCGAGGTCGACAATGCCGCAGCCAACTCTGCAGCATTCCTCGCTTCATTCGATTTCACGACGTTACCCATCGCGCTCGTCACGGATCTCATCGTTGCCAACCTGCAGTCATTTACAGAACCCGCTCTAGCCAGTCTGGTCCAGGCGTACAGACAAGGCAGAGCGGGAGCACCCGAGACAACTTCACAAACACCCGATGGAACCATGGACGACCTCATGTTAGAGACACCTCCCGTCAAGGATGAGCCACTTGATCCCCTTAAAATGGATATCGACGAAGAAGAAATGGAATATGAGCCGGATCGGTTGAACGAAGCGGTGGGGACATTCTCTTGACACCCGACTCCTATCTAAACTCTCGTTTTCCAATAGCTCTCCGGAGGTGGCGAGGTTGTGGATGAAGAGGAGGTGGTCACAGAACTCCCCGAGGCTGCACTCAGCCTCGACTTTACTGACTTCAAGCTACCGTCCCCAAAAGATCTCACAGAGGTCGACCGAGTTGCCCTCATGCAGGGAGTCGTTAATCGCATATGCGACGGTGGGGAGGAATTGCAAACTCATGCGTTATCTGCAAGCGCTCAATCGGATGACATGTGGATATTGCTCATCGTGCGCATGATAACTCGGGTTGTCGAACCAGTTGTGGACGTTCCGCCAAGTGAGGCCAGGTCAAATGCAGCGGAAGAGCAAATTGCTGCCATCTCCTCGCGGCAGGACAAGCTACGGCAGGTCCTCTGCGATCACATCATGGTAGACTTCCCATCGAGGTACGTGTTCCCACCGCTCACGCGCTAGCCCATTTCCGACTTGTTCATCTAGACTACGCCTCGCTACAGCATGGATGAACGAAGAGTGGTACAACGATCGAATAAGACTTGAAAATGGCTCTAATTGGGTATGCCTACTGTCACTGCGACCTCTGTCAGACTCTCACCTTGAACGATCAGCGACCCAATTACGATTCCTGGCTGAACCAAATAGTCTCCTCATATCAGACTATTCTTGAAAGCAAGGCGGAAGGGAAGCCAGACAGCAAAGACAAGGCATTTGCAAAATTCCTCCTGGACCTGCCCTCTATACCGGCGGATGTCCTGGATCTCTTACGCGACCTCTCCGTCGACCCTGAAAAGTATGTCTCCTTGGCATTCTGGCGTGTCAAGTTGTCGGCATGCTGAAAAATGGCGATAGGATGCATGTTGGCTTTACGAGTCTTCGCGAATTCGTTCTTGAGCGTCCGTCGCTACGGCCTGAAGCACTTCGTGTCCTATTAGATCTAACAACACACCCAGGTATGGCAATCATGGAGATGCTTACGTCCTTGACGTACATGTTGATCGGTCCGCATAGAACCTGTCACACGTCGCGCCGCAATCAATACCGTAAGGCGCTGGGTGCCGGGAGTTGAGCCGATGGATGGCATGATACGTGACTTCGCGCTTCAGATACTTCGTCGTTTGCAAAAGCGTTCACCAAAGGGCCCAAAGACCGTGAGTACAAACGGTAGCGAAGAGGACGACAATATGGAAGATGGTCAGCTACCGTCCGAAGAACTCTTACAAACGCCATATCTGTGCGAAGAGATTGATTTGCCAGCTGAGAAACCCCTAGTGCTTCAGCATGTCGAATTGCTCTTTGCTTTATCTGTAAAAGTCCCGGAATTCCTGGATGAGTATGTTTCCCTTTTTATTTTATTTTAGAACATCACATCTGGCATTCTTTGACACCGAATTATTTTCAGAATATTTTCGGCCTTTGGTCAGATGGACATTTCCGTCCAAGAAGCGATCCAAGATTTGATTACCGCCCTTGTCAAATCTCTTGGATCGAGCAACGGCAAATTGCTTACCCTAATGCGGACCTGCCCACCAGGCTCTGAGTCGCTTGCACTGAGGGTCCTGAGCATCTTCACGGAGCATGGCAGACCCAGCGCACAACTGGTGGCCCTGGTCAAGGGTCTTATCAGCGAGCGCGACCTCGACGCACGGTTTCTCATTCCGATTATCGCAGAGATGGACAAGGTAAAGCCCATGTATGACACGTTATTTTTCTCTCAAATTCGGATTTCTGCAGGCGGACATTTTGCGCTACCTACCTCGGATTGTTTCGATACTCAACGGACAACAAGAACCGAAGAATTTGGTCCGCTCTGTATTTAGCTCTGTCGTTACTACCCCCCCACAAACATTTGGGAGCGTTACATCAAATCTACCTCGCGTTCGACAGAGCGAGTTACTCACGCCAGCAGAACTGATGGTCTTGCTTCATGAATCTGAAAAAGAAATCGGACTGAAGAGCGCCATCGAAGGTGCGCATCCTGCCTTAATCTCCGCTCGATGTTTATGTGATCTTACATTCCCTCAGCCATCGGCATCTGCTTCTCGATGACGGATGTTTTCCGTTCCGAAATCCTTGCTGTTGTGATGCAACAAATAGTTGACGAACCTGTATTGCCCGTGTTGTTCCTCCGAACTGTGCGTTGTTTTTCCAAGCGACTTGTGCCAGTGGCTAAATGTCAATCTGACCGCTGATAGGTGATCCAAGCTGTGACGACATACAAATCACTGGTAGCGTTTGTTTCGACCACCCTGCTCTCCCGTCTGATCACGAAAAAAATATGGCAAAATCCCCACTTGTGGGAAGGATTCATTCGGTGTGCCAAGGTGATTGCTCCCGCGAGTTTTGGGGCACTCCTGCAACTACCAAAGGAGCAACTTCGGGAGCTGGTAGATAAGCAACCTAGCTTGAAGTCGGGTTTGCGGGATTATGTGACCAAGAAGGCGGGAAACAAGGCTCGCGTGGCGGGGTTCTTGGACCTCTTTGGGGAGGATGATCACACGCCGTCGTCGGCACCATCGACGCCAATCGATCCTGTTTTGGCTGTGGTATAAGGACGTGGATAGGCGTGCTGTGCTGACCGAGAGATATTTTATTTTCGTCGAGTAGGACTACAGTAGCTTACTATATCCGTGATCCATAAATGACCATCTTGGTGGTATACCAACTTGAGGACGTCCCAGTCGACACTGACCAGACAGAGGTTTCGGATCGCATCGTCACGGTGTATCGTGGAGCACACTAGGGTGCCTTTATGATACCCGGCGGCGTGCCAGCGGCAATTCATAAACGAGGCCCCTCGCCGTAATCTTCCTCTCGTTCCGAAACATGGCGAAGAGTCCGTCTAGCAGCAGCGACGAACGGTCCTCGTCGCCCATTGCCTCTGCCGCTTCAGAGAGCATGGATCGTGGTCGATCTCGGGTTCGGCGATGCTCGAATCAGCTCAACGAGCCTCACAGTATGAAAAAAAGGTACCCCAGTTCATGCATTGGTGTCGATTGGGGATTCAATGCAGCATGTCGTAGAGGATACCACACATTTATGTCTTCCTTTGGCAAGCCGTTTCATGTCGAGAAGCGGTGGAAACTGGTCAGAGAGATGGGCTCGGGGGCGTACGGGGTGGTCGTGTGAGTCGTGCTGCTAAAGGACGTCGTCTACTCACATCGTTGGCGCAGGTCTGCAGTGGACGAGATATCGGGTGAAACGGTGGCCATCAAACTGGTCACTCGGGTGTTTGAAAAAATACAGCTTGCAAAGCGCGCCCTTAGGGAGATCACTCTCCTCAGGCACTTTGCGAATCATGAGAACATCACTGGGTTGATCGACGTAGATGCCTTGTCCCCGGATTTCCAAGAGATGTGCGTCGTCTCTGCGCTTGTCCGTGTTGTCGTCTTCCGCTCAACTCCTTGTACAGATACATTTTCATGGAGGTGAGTCCTGTCACCACTGAAATGGGCGACGTTGATTTGGTATTTCATAGCCCATGGAAGGTCCGTTGTATCCGGAAATCGAGCGCGACGGCCTTGTCACTGAGCGTTCGCAGCTGACCTACATCAAATCATCAAGTCTGGGCAGACCCTCACAAACGAACATGTCCAATACTTTCTTTACCAGATCCTTCGAGGTACGTCTCCGAGGCTGAGCTTGCTTGTGTCTTGCATGTCGACCCTTGGTTGTACAGGGATGAAGTACATTCATTCAGCCTCTGTGATACACCGAGATCTGAAACCTGGGAATCTACTTGTCAATTCGGATTGCGAGCTAAAAATCTGTGACTTTGGTTTGAGCCGAGGTTTCGATGCTGTACCCGACGAGTACACGAGCGGGCACCTCACTGAATATGTTGCAACGCGATGGTACAGGGCACCTGAAATCATGCTTGCCTTTAGGTAAATAGCACGACATTGTTCTTGTCGGTTCGTATCTGATTCGTTTCACTCTAGGGGATATACCACAGCTAGTTAGTGGACAAGCTGAAACTCATTGAAAGACAAGCATTATGCTGAGACTTTGAGACAACAGTTGATGTCTGGTCGATAGGATGCATTTTCGCTGAATTGCTCCTCGGGAGACCATTGTTCAAAGGGAAAGAGTGAGTTTTGTTGGTGCTGTTTACGCAATGTCCTGATGGTTATACTCTCAGCTATGGTCAGTTTCTTTATAGATTGCTGTCGACGTTTTAGTCTAAAGGGATGATCGACTCCAGTGGACCAACTCAACAAAATTCTTGATGTCCTGGGTACCCCAGAGGAAGACGTCATCCATCGAATAGGCAGTGAAAAGGTATTTAACTAATACAAGACCGAACGACAGTCCCTGATGGACAACAGGCGCAGGCCTACGTTCGGTCCTTGCCTGTGAAACAAGCGATTCCTCTCAGCAAACTGCTGCCAACCGCGGACATTCAAGGCAAGAGCCGAAATTCCATTCCCATTCCAATCTCATCGTTCCACCGCAGCTCTTGACCTACTAGAGAAGATGATTACATTTGACCCATCATGCCGCATTACAGTTCCCGACGCCCTCTCACATCCGTGGCTTGCAGCATACCATGACGAATCCGATGAACCAGATTGCCCGACCAAGTTCGAAAGGTGGAGAGACATCGAGAAGCTCCAGACGCTCGAAGAATTTAGAGATGCGCTATGGAAGGAAATCGAAGATTATAGAATGGAGGTGCGAGAAATAAAACCCGAAACCTCCCGCGTTGCTAGCGTGGGCGAGACGGATCAAGTCGATATGTCGCCGAGTCAATCACCGGAACAATCAATGAGATCGCCTACGATGGAGAGAGATAACAAGTGCCTGGATGCATCATTATCTCGGGTGAGCAGCCCCAAAGGAGAAGGCGATGGTGCCGATACGCTGGCTCCTCCAACGATTACAGCATCGGAGACGTTTTATGCTGCGGAGCCTGCTGATCCCGTTATGACTTACGCTCGACGGTCTAGTATTTTACCGCCCGCACGGCAGTGTACGTCTCCATTCGCGCCGGCGGTACAGCATGCATCGGCGTCTGTGGATGGACTTGGCACGGGCGGTCATGGAATAGAGTTCCCAAGCGAGACGTATGTGGTTCCCGCAAGGTCAAGGGCGGCATCGACGACGGGAGGTGATGTCACCGCACGCAAACTGTTGCGGACACTCTCCACGGTTTCCATACACGAAAGCGTAGAAGGGTTACCGGGGGGACTTGCAGGATTTGCACCCATAGGGAGATACATTACGGACCAAGAGTCGGAGGCGGATGCACCGCCGAGTGAAATGCCGCTCGAGTTTGCGGGGAAAAGGGGACAAGATACTGGTGGACATTGAGAATGATCTTGCAGTGGATGTTAATATATGCATAGCTATCGGAATACACGTGTTACACGAGGGGGAGTATTCTAATTGTCACCGAGGATGTGTTTGATTCCTGTTGCAAAGATGAGCAGAGTAGCGGGGAGGGAGGAGCAGGGACAGACTGTCGATGATGTTGAGATACGCTGTGGATGCTGGACTGTCTGGGTATTCGTCCAAAAAGCTGACACCATAGTCTGCGCTTTTCCCTATCCGGGGGTCCAGCGGTACCTTGCCCAACAACTCGACACCAGTCTGTTCAGCCAACCTCTGGGCACCGCCCGTGGTAGGCTTGAATATTTGACTGGGTGTCTTGCAGTTGGGACAGACGAACCCAGACATGTTCTCGACCAGGCCGAGGATGGGGACGCCGACTTTGCGGCAGAAATCGATCTCTTTGTGGACATCTTGGAGGGCGATGTGCTGCGGGGTGGTGATGAGGACGGCGCCATCGATGCCGACGTCTTTGAGATATTGGACGATGCTGAGGTGCTCGTCGGATGTGCCGGGAGGGGTGTCGATGACGAGATAATCGAGGTCGCCCCAGTCTACGTCTTTGAGGAATTGGGCGATAAGGCCATTCTTTTTTGGGCCCCTCCACATGACGGCATCGCGGGAGGAGGGGAGCATGAATCCGACGGACATGACGGCGAGATTATCTTGGACATAGACCGGGGACCAGCCGGTAGAAGAGGAATGGACCTGTTCTGAGGCGACGCCCAGGATGGTGGGTATGGATGGCCCACAGATGTCGAGATCGATGATGGCTGTTTGGAGATGGTCATCTGCGGCAAAAGCGCATGCGAGTTGGGCAGCAAAGGTGGATTTGCCGACGCCGCCCTTTCCAGAGAGGACGAGGATCTTGTGCCTGACAGAACGGAGACGTTGGCGGATGAGGGGAAGGGCGGGGTCGGGTTCGTCAGGGGTGGTTGTCGCGCAGATTTGCTGGTTTGGACAACCGTTGCAAGCGTCGGCCTTGCCAGCGATGTCTGAGTGAGTTCCCTGAAGAGTGGTGAGGGGGGAGGAGGAGAAAAAGAAAAAAACTCGGATGCGTACCGGACAATGAACTGGAAGTATCATGATGAAACGAGGTCAATGCGGCATCTCGGCTGTATATTTTATTTATTTATTATTATTATTTCAATAAACTTCCGTGCGAAGTTCTCGCTAAAGGATCAAACGATTTATCGTCATCAGCCGTGGCTAATCTTGGCCGCCCAAAGACCGCTTTTTGTATTCTCTCTCTCTTCCATGTCGTGCAAGCAAGCCCCGTTCGCAATAGACTTTATCGTCATCGGTGCTGGTCCGTAACACATTCCACCGCACCATACTGTCCTCAATCTCCCCAAGGTGTCACCGGTCTTGCCACTGCTCTCAGGTTGCGCCAATCTGGTCATAGAGTCACAGTCGTCGATAAAGGTTCTGGTCCCCGCGAGGTCTGATCCTTTTCATCCTCGCTCCATTCCTCTTATACCCCCTTTGCCCTTCAGAGAAGAGGTGGGGCCCATCTCACTCCAAATCCCACAAAACTTCTTTGCGAATGGGGTTTTGCAAGACATCTCAAGAGATATGCTCACTCCATACGATCAACCGAGTTCAGATCAAGTCCGTCGTTGCTCTTCCCCATACATTCTGCTGAAACGCGTGAATAACAGTTGAGGATGGTCACGTGATCGGTTGCATCCCTTGGCGCGAGGACGTGCTCCAAGAGTCCGGTGCCGATTATGTCGTGATTCAGGTTAGCCAGTCAGCCCACCACGCTACGACTCCGTAACCACTCAGTCCACAGTACCGCGACTTGTGTCAGATTCTATTCGACGCAGCAAAGAACGCCGGCGTACATTTTCACTTTCAGATCACCGTCGCCTCTGTTCAACAGGACCCAAACCGTCCACGTATCATTCTCTCCAATGGTCGCTCAATGTCAGCCCATGTCATCATCGGTGCAGATGGTCCCCGCAGCATAGTCAGGGAATCCATCATCGGTCCCACAGAAGAAACGTTTCAGGGCCACAGCATTTACGTGTGAGTCCCTGCATTTTCCCAGAATCTACCCAACACTCATCATACAAGCGCTGCCATTTCCCGAGATCAATTAAAGGATGACCCGGAATTATATGAACTCACTGCATATAAAACAGATTTTCCCAGCGTATGCACTTTTTCCTTTTTCCTTTTCCTTTTTCGTTCTCACTCGCACTAGTATACAGTCTGGACGGGCGAGAATCGTCATGTAGCCGTAATTATAACAGTACGCCAACCCACCAACAACCCCACTCCCATCTGCTGATCACCCCTACCCATCAGGATCAGGGGAAGATGTGTTCTATCCACGCGTTCTTGCCAGAGGCCGAGACAGAAGGTCGTATCGATAGCAATACCGCTTACGATGGTGTGTCAGTCGCCGCGAACAAGTTAAAAATCCAATGCGATCCTAGGCAAGTAACCATCCAATTCTATCCTGGATATCTCGCATATCCGCTTGTTAGGCTACGACGATTATT
>JBBPLZ010000019.1:26505-47167 GCA_038090055.1 Hemileccinum hortonii | reverse complement strand
AATCACTTTCATCACTTATCATGACGGCAGTGTCTGTCTTCACAGATATAAGAATCAGATGGGTATGAATATTGTGACTGGCACAGGCTAGCATGTGGACCAATCAATGTCACCGATTTCGATTCCATGTGTATCTTCATCGTTATTTCTCTCGTCCCACACCTTTCTCTAGACCCGAATCCTCATTAGTATCGATGGGCGCGGTGGGAACAGCAAGGGTCGATACGTCCGAACGTCTGGCACGCCTTAGGGCGTTGATGCAGCAGCAGAATGCAAACGTAGGCGCTTTCGTCGTTCCCAGCGACGAGCGTGAGTGTGACTCATTTTTCTTATGGAAATGTCACCTAGCTTTGATCCAGACTTCAGCGAATACCCCTCTGGAGCTGACCAACGACGAGCATTCATTTCTGGATTCAATGGCTCGGCAGGTAACTACATGAGCTTTAGAAGAGCATGAGGATCCGAATTCATGTGCTCATCCCTAGGATGTGCCGTCATCACGCTCAAGGATGGTTTCCTCTTCACCGATGGTCGCTAGTACTTCCTGCAAGCCGGACAGCAATTGGATGCGTGAGCAATGCTATCGGTTTGTATTCCGAGTCTGACGTGACTCGCAGGAATTGGACTCTGATGAAGCAAGGCTTACCTGGTCATTTGACGTGACAACTCGCGAAGAAAACACGGTGCTGACCTTCATCTTAGATGTCCCTACCCGGCAGGAATTCCTCCCAAAGGTATATTACTTACATTCGTTGCACTTTAGGTCATAACACTAGTGCAGAGCCTCGATCAAGGTACAAGAATCGGGATCGATCCGACTCTCATTTCTGCTAGTATGTCATACCGTTGTTCAAGTTGTCAGTCGTGAATGTGGGCTCACGCGAACAATAGCCGATGCTCAGACACTCAACAAGTCGTTTGGAAAGTCTGAGTTAGTCCCTCTCTCGCAAAATCCTGTTGACATCATATGGGGTTCTGTGCGACCACGCCGACCCAAAAACCCAGTCTCTCTTTTGGATGTTAGGTACTAGTATTCAGGTTTGAACGTCCCGTCCCCATTGTCCTCCCTGTCCCCTGACCTGCTTCAGGGGAAAGTCTCCGCAACAAACTTGACCGTGCACGACAAGAGTTGGTCAAGAAGAACGCAGTTGCGTTGGCTGTTACTATGCTCGACGAAGTTGCACGGTTATTCAATCTACGTGGAACGGACATCGAGTTCAACCCCGGTAGGCATATTATCCTTCTCCCGGGGAATGAATGACTAAAATGATGCAGTATTTTTTGCGTACGCGGTCGTGAGACGTGACTCGGCCGTGTTGTTCGTCGACAAGACGCAAGTAGATGATGTTGTACTCACTCATTTTAACCAGGACGTGCAAGTCCGGCCCTACGACGCATTCCTCTCTTATCTCAAAGATCTCGTCCGGACAGGCTTGGTAAAGAAGGAACAGGTAGCGTTTTACGGTACAAGCGTGCGACCTGTCTGGTTGATGGTTTCTAGCCCGTATTACTTGGAGACAAGACAAGTCTTGCTGTCGTCCATGCACTCGGTGAAGTGGGTCCATTTCACGCCTTGAATCCAGTCAATACCTACGCATCAAAAAGGAGAATGTGGTCATCGTGCCGTCACTCGTGGCTGGCATGAAAGCAACCAAGAACAGCACCGAAATTGAAGGCTTCCGTCGATGGAGCTGCACTGGCCCGTTATTTTGCATGGCTCGAGGAACAACTCCAAAACGGTGTTGTTTTGAACGGGAGCCAGGGATCAGACAAGCTCGAAGAATTTAGGTCGTGCGTATCGAGTTTGCTCAAGACAGACCTATTTACCTTTGACAGTGAGCTTGGCTTGTTCCGTGGTTTGTCTTTTACCACCATTTCTTCCACTAGCCCAAACGCAGCTTTGTTCTCGTATTCTTTCTGTAGTGCGCCCTGATGCCGAAAGTGTACCCCAGCCATCATTCATTATGCGCCGGATCCTAATAATTGTGCGATTATCACGAAGAACCAGGTACCCATGTCGTGTCGCTGTCGTTTTCCTTTACTAACGCTACTGCCAACAAGATATATCTATACGATTCCGGAGGTATGACGGTCAAAAAGGACGTGTCACGTGGTTTATTGCTCGTTATTTGTACCCAGGTCAGTATCTCGATGGGACAACTGATGTCACTCGCACATGGGCAAATACCGCCATACCCAAATAACGATTACAGAGGAATTGTCATGGCACTTTGGAACGCCTTCTGCGAGCAACAACGTGCACTCACCCGGGTTCTTCAAGGTCACATCGCTCTTGATTCTGCTGTTTTTCCTACTGGGACTACTGGTTAGGTCCCTAGGCTGTTCCCTGGCGACTCATTATTGACCCTTCGTGCCATAGGATTTACAATGTGTGTATATGCATGTCTGTTCTAGCTTCCTGGGACGCTGACGATATCCTAGAGATTCATGGGCAAGAAGGGCTTTGTGGCAGGAGGGTCTAGGTGAGCTGTGGCCTGTTCAATTGGTATCATAACAATATTTAATTTCCACTCCAGATTACAGGTCTGCTGATCTTGTACGTGTCAGGCTTCAGCCTTGTAACACGGACCGAAGAGTACAGGCATGGAACCGGACACGGTGTCGGCCATTATTTGAACGTCCATGAAGGTATCCACAGATTTCTTTCGCATGGCAGCAGGTCCTCACGGCATTGGTACACGCATTAGTAAGGATATGTGACATTTTGCATCAACTCGCGAATTAACCACAAAGCCAGCATACAACAACACGGCGCTGAAACCGGGAATGACGGTGTCGAATGGTAAGGAAACAAACCAACCATGTTATTTCGCAGATTGTTCAGAGTGCTTACGCCCCCACTCCCCCACAGAGCCTAGATACTACGCCGATGGCAAGTGAGGCATACGTATCGAGAACGTGGTCATTGTTCGTGAGATAAAGACCCCAAACAACTTTGGGGGGAAGATACCTTGGCTTTCAACGCGTCACCATGGTGAGTTTAATATTCCATTCGTTCGAGATTTGAACGCTGATGGGCGTTTGGATGACAGTGTCCTATTCAGACGAGTTTGATTGACCTGTCGATCCTGGCGGTCGAAGAGAAGAAATGGTTGAATGCCTATCACGCCGAGGTGGAGTCCAAGGTGGCGCCATTGCTCGAGGGCAAGGATGAGCATGCGTTGGCATGGCTCAATAGGCGGTGCCAGGTTGTTTGAAGTCGTTGGACCGTGGGTCAACCGGTCATGGGCCAGTGCCGATACGTGTCGATCTGGATGGGCAGAATTTTACTATCAAGGACAGCCGGCATGTGGACCGTGACCTTGGTCATTCATTCTATTGTGACATGTCTACTGTTATTCACGCCTAGTATTTCTGTTCATAGAAAAAGTATGGCCACACTAGCCTGAGGGTCTGGTCGACTTGTGGCGACGCCGTTAGTTACCTGCCGCCACGAGGCCATTGAGCTGTTCAAGTTCCGGAGCTACAATGTGTTCATGCCACTCGGAGCACAGGAGGAACCGAGCATCAGTGAGAAAACGACCCGTCACTGCGATGTCCACCATGATGTTCACACGTTTTCGAGCTCTACGTGTTGTTCTCCCCATGCACACCGTAAGTGTGCCGTATTGCTTGCACTGGACTTTCAAACAGCTGTGATCCGTCCACGCAGGGACTTGCTGTAGATCCTGGAATGCATCCTACATGTGGCCTAGTAGGCTGCGTGCACTGCCAGTTCGTCGAATTCCACCGCTACACGTGTTCTTCAGAAAATGCTACCATGGCCCCACTGGCATGCTGTACTACCAGATAGTTAAAAGCGAGGCTCTAGGTACGTCACTTACTGTAATCGAGCGCGTCGTCGATAGCTCACAACGGACATGAAGCGCGAGGACCCCCCCAGCACTGGTTCGAACCAGCTCTCCAAAATTTCAAGGACATCCTCGGGCCCTTCAAACGCACGCAGACGAGAACCAAGAAATAGTTGTTACGAGTACGAAAAATCATGTCTCTGTACAATCCGAAAAGGTTGCTAATCACAATGTAGGTATCCGGGCAAGACCATCTGATCTCTTCGCCACTGTTTCTCTTGCAATCAATGCATCCTTTGAGTTCCAGCCAATGCTGGGTGATCGCGAGCAGTTGAGAAGGATCACGCCAACCATGGGTAAACTACTGGAGCGCAGTGCAAAAGACCTCGGTGAGTGGGACAACGTTTTATGTGATGGTCAGGCACTCACACCATGACAGCGTTTGCCTTCTCCCCGAAGGACGGGGACGTTGTATCCCCTTGTTCGTCTATTTTGGTGAGCGTCAAACGGCAGAACCGTTGCAGCAGTGGATGCTCGATCTCGAGGGTTCTTGATCCTCATTGCGTAGGTACCCATGTTTTCAACATTGTCCTCATTAATGAATATGTCTCCAGTCAACGGCGCAATCTCGAGGCTAGTTGGAGGTTGCTACGGACCAAGGGCACAGGGCTTTTTCGTGCTACCGGAAGCAGGGGGAAGAATGGGACCTCCAGCGTGCTATCGAGCATTTTGAGCATGCGCTCAACATTTGTCCCCTCGACCGTCCTAGCCGGGCGGCTGTCCACTCAAATATAGCAATGGCAAAATTAATCGACTCTCGTGTCCACGATACCAATGCTTCCCTCGACATCCCGCTTATGTTGTATCGCAGTGCACTTGCTGCGCGTCCAGTCAACCACCCTGATCGAGTTTCGACGTTGATCCAGCTAGCTGCTGTGCATTTGGCGCGGTTTGAGCGGCGACGGGATGACGTCGATGCAACACAGGCTACAAGACTCCTACGAGAGGCGATGGACCTTAGCTCTACCGAGAGTCACGGGTACCGAGCTGCAACGTTAATGGATCAGTTTCATGGAGGACATGAAACGGAGCCAGTTCCCGGGCGTGGCCAATCATCCTTGGAGGAGTCCACTTCGGGGTCAGCAAACATGGATCCATTGACGTTGGGTGTCACGCTGTTGGACCCCTTCAAACGGTTCGGTCGTTTAGCTGACCTCCAAAAAGCAATCTCTGTTCTGGACAGATTTATCAGGATGATCTCAATTTGGAGTCACCGGTACCCTGTGGGACTATCGAATCTTGGTGTTGCATTACGGTACCGATTTGATCACCTTGGGGAGCCGAGTGACCTCGAAGGAGCAATTTCGAGGACACGGGACGCGGTTGGCCTTACCCCCAACAGCCACCCTGACAAGCCTGCTTATCTGAACAGCCTCGGCATCTCTTTTATCACTCGTTTCCAGCGCCTCGGGGAGCTGAGTGACCTCGAGGAAGCTATTTCGAGGCAACGGGATGCGGTTAGCCTTACCCCCGACAAAAGTCACCCTGACAAGCCTGGGTGTCTGGGCAACCTCAGCACCTGTTTCATCACTCGTTTCCAGCACCTCAAACAACCGCGTGACCTCGAGCAAGTTCTTGTACTATCCTCCAGTGCCGCTTGTGCCTCTGTAGGTCCTGCTGCTATTCGATTTCAGGCATCACGGACATGGATTCACTGCGCTCGTCTTATGCCCCATCACTCTCTCCTTGACGCATATTCTGTTGCTGTTGGTCTCCTTCCTCAACTCGCTTGGATCGGACACTCCCTTTCACGCCGTTACCGTGACCTCCTCCAAGCGGCTGATGTCGTCCGCGAAGCTGCAGCTGCAGCTCTGGACTCCGGCTGCTCAGAAAAAGCTGTCGAATGGCTCGAGCAAGGTCGTTCCATTGTTTGGGGGGAGCTCTTTCAGCTCCGCAACTCTTACGACGAGTTATCATCTGTCCATCCAGATCGTGCCCGACGTCTTCGGGAACTCTCGGCAGTATTAGAACACGCTACCACTGCACATGAGAATTTATCATCCTCACCATCATCGCAGCATCACGAGTCTTTACAACAGGAGATTGCCAGACACCGTACGCTCGCGATTGAACGAGATAAACTCCAAGACATCCGCATATTTCAGGCTCCGACTGATGATTCTCTTAGACCAGGGTTAGGTTTTATTGTAGCTCAATTATACTTTATTACCGTGACTGTGACACCGGAATGACCCCATCGAGCATTCAGGATGTTTATGGTGGTTCATCCTTGGCACTCTTCTCATGTTATATGCCATCGAAACGATTTCAAGTCTAGTTTTCTGCCTTTCGGTCAGCAATCAGAACGTGTTAGGTATGTGAAGTATGGCTTCGTATCATATGATATGTATGTGCAAGGATGTGTTCTTCTCCCCATATAGTGGGTGTCACTCAAGTGCTTTTTTCGTTTTGTGAGTTCAACAAATCGGCACTCCCATTTGGTTCGAGATCGCAGTTCCCCCATCTGGTTCGAGATTATAGATATAGCCCAGGTTACTCTTGGTGCACTGATGTGTCTGCTTGTCATTATCAAATCCATCAGGGAGGCAATTCAAATGTACAACGCAACAAAGCACTTCCACTTGAACCCTTACATAAACCTTCTAGTGAGGGAAGGCATGATCTACTTTATCGCGTATGTCCATGTCTTTCCGTCTCCTCTTCTATAACCACACTAACAATTCTTGACGAATAGCAGACTGGCCATGTCACTCCTCGGCATACTATACGACGGTGCAAACATTCCACTGGACGGATGGTGGACACCACCGGTTGCCCTACAAGTGATGCCTCCGATCACACTCGTCCCCCGATTCATCTTGAGTTTACGGGCAATGTATACGCGCGATCTTCAAGGCAAACGTAGAAGCAACATCGACTCCGCGTTTGGTTTGTCATCAGGGTCTGTCCACGGCACTGCAGGGAGCGCGATCTTGTTTGCGGACGGTGAGGAGGACGAAGGGGTAGACCAGGGAGAAGAAACAGAGGTAATAGAGAGGTCCGGGGAAATTCGCGATGCTGAAACTAGAAGTGCGTGATGGCTATCATTCAAGTGTCGGGTTGTCAGGTCTGGTCTTTGAATCGTATGCCGAGTAACTGTTCGCAAGCGCTGATCATCATCCGAGATACGGATGAGCGGTTAGAACTTGTACAAGGGAAACAGAAGGACGACGTGCATGACAATAGCGCGAAGGTGTCAGTTCATCGTGGAACGATCACGAGATGGATAACAAGATGATGTTTACGAAGCGACAACCTCGTGAGGATGGTGGAGTCACGGTGTTGGAGGTGGTGGGGCTGTGGTAACAACGACCGCACTCAGCGCACGATACTTAGGCTGTGAGTGACCAACCACATTGAAGGTGGGTGTAGATGTGCCAATGATCGGGAAAGGGGATTCTAGAAGGTGCTTGTCTCCTGGCATGTTCAATTGGTACGATAATGATGTCTTCTCGCTCCAGGAAATCGGAAGTATCTCGAAAGCTAACGGCGATCGTGAGCATCCACTATCAGAAAGACCCACAACAGAAAAATCTATGTTTTGTTCACATATATATCAGAAACAACTCAGCCACGTCGTGTTGTACGCTTCAGTCCATCGTTCGGATTTCCGACTTCACTTGCTAGCGAATCTAGCCCTCCAAATACCCTCGAGGTAGTCCTAAATCATGAACGTAACACAAAAATCAGCACCCACAAGAGAAATGTGCAAGGAAACATCCTCACGAGATCGACCACCTTCTTCACACTCTCCCGTTCCCACACCGCCTTCTTGTACCTCCTCAACCTCTCAAACTTCTCTCCACCCAATATCTCACCGAGCTGCTTCCCAGCCCCAGGTTCGAACCCTCCGAGATCCGTCCTCGTGGCGAGCTTGATGATCCATAGAATAGTTACCATCACACAGTCTGCGTTCGTGAAGTCCTTCCCGATGGCGTACTCCCCTCCATCGGCCGCATCCGGATCCGGAAGCAAACTCTGGACCTTTTCCAGTCCCGCGACAACCTTTTCGAGTGCCCCGGGAACTCCTCGAGAGAACTCGAACAACGCCGCTTCCACTGTACCTGTGACAACGCCAATGAGGCGCCGCACGTGGGCGCGCGCGGTCGGGTTGGACACCGGAGGGAGGAGACCAGAGTTGGGGTAGAGATCAGCAAGGAACTCGAGAATGACGCAGGATTCCGTGAGCTTGAATGACAGTGGGGATGGCTCCTCGGGCGGGACTATGGGTCCTCCATAGGTGATCGCCGGGATCTACAGAAAGCGGATGCGGGGCGGTTGAGAAGCGCGTTTGCACTGCGGACGCGCAGTTCAACTGACCTTTCCGGTCCATGGGTTTACCTGCGAGAACCAAGCTGGCTTGTTCTGAAGGTCTATCTCAGACACCGTGTACGATGCTCCAACCTCCAGCAGCGCGATTTCAACCTATGGTAATATGGTGATCAAGACCTTCTATGTGCAGATCAAGCGGTCAACTCACCCGATGGCAGAAAGGCGAGAACTTGTACAATACATCAGATAACAGTAGTTTCCGAGCACTCTAATACTTACCCTGCGGTTATCATGATAGAGAGTGAGTTGCTCCGACATATTGTTTGACTGAACCAGTTCTTGTTGGAGGGTGAGGAATTGAGGGAATTGAGGGATGCCGCATCTTGAGGGCCTTAAGTACTTCAATCCGACACCACAGCTACCAGGTGGCGCAGTCGTACAGGTCTAGTTGGTACGGCCCAGCCACATCGTAAGATCAGCAACCGTTCCGATTTCGGAATGTCCGGTTCTGGAGGCCAGCTCAGCCACATGGTGGAATGATGCGGCGGTGATCATAACACACTTTTCTTATTCATACCTGACTCATTTTCAAAGGGTTGGCTACTGCCCGGAAGATGCTTACTAAAGCACCTCTGGTCATACACTTACGTGTGGGTACACGTACCTGGCGGCTCAATGTCGGAGGCGCCACCATGGGGAGGATTGGGCTGCCGCCGCTGACGCGTACTGATGGAAGATGCTTATGAATACAGTACTAAAGCATCTTTGGTCACACACTTACGAGTAGGTACACGTACCTGGCGGTTCACCGTCGGAGACATCACCATGAGGAGAATCGGGCTGCCGCCGCTGACGCGTACTGATGGATGGTAATCACAGCAACCCACATCTTCCATAAGGGTTGATCGACTGATTGATTCTGCACTGCCCATGACATGAACTTCCCATTTGAACATGTATCTTGATATCCTCGGCCCTCGGGAGTTATACCCATTCGGCGATGATATTAAGCCTGCCCGAACGATTGTCACATCGTCAGAATACGGTGGGTTCCATCGCATAGTGATCTATACAGGCTTAGCATAACAAATGCCGTCTCCCACATGTGCTGAATGAGTCGCCGTGTACCTTGCCTACATACAAGATAGACACATACCCAAGCCCAAAACATGACAGCGAAGTGTGCTACCCAGGTGAACCAGATTTTAAGGAGATACTCTGAATCCCCAAAGAATCGATTTCAGACGAGGGCATTTTCACCAATTTGTGCAGTTCTGTGAACAACGCGGTCTTGTCGGAAAGCTGTGCGAGGAGTTCATTCTGCAACCAGAGAGGCAAGAGGTGAAATCGACAAACTTGGTATTTCACGACCCGCCCAGATGTGCACGGTACGACGAATAACAATGTCTCTCGAGGCAAGCCCGCTATGGATTCAAGTGACATCCAGCGCAAGCATGATAAGTCACACATCAAGGGCTATGGAAACCTACCTTTTTTATTTCCATAGACGAGCTTGTACGTTTGAAGACCCATCCGGCCCTTGTCTTTATCATTTCCCTTTTCTCTGCGTTTCGGTGTGCTTTGTTGCATCGACCTCACCAAACTATTCCGAACTATTTCCCATATGATAACTCCGACGAAACACGCAACTCTGGGTCGATAGCGTGCGAGTTTGTCAAGAAAAGCAGGTACAGAAGTTATCATTTCAACTCGGGAGAGCTCGCACGCCTGTGGGATCGCAGGTCAAAACATTCGATCGCTTGCTTCGCTATGAAATCAAACCTGTGTCGATGGTCGGTCTACTAAATTGGTCTCAAATTACAGATGTGAGTTGTCACGGAATCAGAACATCCTCAGCCGACTCACCAATCCAATGTTGAATCTCTCCGGCAGAGAAAAGTCCTCGGAAGGGGCTACCAAGGTAGTAGTCAACCCTGGTGGCGCAAATATCATCCATTAATGTGCATTTGGAAAACTTTATTGAGCAGAAGTACCTGAGCGGTACAAGCAACGCCAAAAATGGTTCGTCGGGTTCGCAAAATGGTGCCCGGTCTCTGCAGACATGCGCCCTGGGCTGTAAAGTGCATACAGAATCTCAGCGCACGCTGACGTCAGTATGACAGGCATTGTGTACCCACTTGATTCCACAAAACACCACTACCATAACTCCCAAGCTCAATTTGTGACCGTAGACAAAGTTGAAACAACAACAACGTACCGTCGAGCCCGTATTGTAGATAGTCCTGCAAAGGATGGAGATGCGCGAATACATCGTCGTCGTCTTGTTTCACTCTCTTGGCGGAATATTGACGATGACGCGAGCTCTCGCCACCGCTCTTGGGCGATGGTTTCTCTCTCTTCAAGTTTCTCTTCCGAACTGAACGCGACGGCGTTCCACGGTCAGGTTCCGTTTTCAGACTCGCTGCTGACTCCACCGTTTCGGACTTAGCCTGAGATCCAGTACCCGAAACTTCAAGCTGCGTTCCAGGCGAGAAGATTTGGATTGTTGGTAGCGATGAACCCCTTGCAACGAATGATGTTGGTGAGTCCATAATAATACGAATGCTGTCCAGGAGGTTGTTGTTTCCACCTATTTGGTCAAATACATCTATCACACAGCCACTATTGCTGTTCTTACTACCAACGCTATATCGGACGTGTTTATGCAGCTGATTCAAATTTGCTTAGTATCGGACCTGATGCCTGAGGGACCGGGTCTGGCGACCAAATATTGTGTTACCAGCTGACACACAATGGATTTCGTACCGAAATGTAAATGCCGAACCGATCAGACTGCGGAAGCATAAATACGGCCCGGGTGTGTCCAAGTCGCTCTTCAGACACTTATCTCTGTACCATCATGACAACAACACCCAAAGTCCAATACCGTCAGCTCGGCAAGTCCGGTCTGCGAGTCTCCGTCCCTATCGTGAGTGTCATGCAAAGAGGCGCCACACGGTATTCGCCAACCCTGACCAAACGTGTGCTATCTGGCATTATCATCATAGTTAGGGGCCATGAGCTTTGGCTCGTCAAAATGGGGTGTACGTGCGCTTCCTCGCCGCTCCGTGAGATCGTAGCCTGATGCCCCACATGCCCAGCCATGGGTCCTCGACGAAGAACCTTCGCTCGAAGTCATGAAAACAGCATGGGACCTCGGGATCAACACGATCGATACCGCCAACATGTACTCCAACGGTGAATCCGAACGTGTCGTGGCCAAATTTATCCAAAAGGTACTGTTGTGTTTGTTCTTCGATTTCCGTGCGCAGTCTTATCGTCGTCACTAGTATCAAATCCCCCGCAATCAAATCGTGATCGCGTCGAAATGCTTTGGCCTCGTTCCAGACGATGTTTCAAGCCGCGTGTTCCTCTCTTCCGACGTCAAGAATCAACCACAGTACGTTAACCAGGGTGGTCTTTCCCGTGCAGCTATCTTCAATGCGGTCAATGCCTCGCTTGCTCGCCTGGAGACCTCCTATCTCGATCTCCTCCAAATTCACCGATATGACCCGGAAGTCCCTGCAGAGGAAACAATGAAAGCGCTGCACGACCTAGTTGAGAACGGTAAAGTGCGTTACATTGGGGCAAGTTCGATGCGGTGCTGGCAATTCGCGCACTTGAACGAGGTGGCAAGTAAGCACGGGTGGACTACGTTTGTGAGCATGCAAGATGAGTACTCATTACTTTATCGTGAAGAGGTATGTTCGCGCTGCATAGGATCACTCTGGTAAGTCATGTTCACGCGATGTAGGAGCGCGAAATGCTTGCGTACTGCAAGTTCAACGGAATCGGCGTCATCCCTTGGGCACCTCTCGCAGGGGGTGATCTGGCCCGGCCCTTCGGCACCGAAACGGTTCGGGTCAACTCAAGAAAGGGTAGCATATTCGAGAAGAAGCTCACGGAGGCCGACGAGACGATCATCAACCGTGTGGGGGAGCTGGCGAAGAAAAAGGATGTCAAGATGGCCCAAATCGCCCTCGCATGGATCAATCAAAAAGTCGTGAGCCCAATCGTGGGCGTCAACTCTATTGAGAGGCTCAAGGAGAGCATCGTGACGGAGATCACATTAACAACGGAGGAAGCAACGTATCTAGAAGAACCGTACGCATGCTTTAACTCGGTGTTGACTCTGCTTGATTGATCTGATCCTTGACTATAGATATGTGCCAAAGCTTGTTCGTGGTCACCAGTAATGGGATGAGTGTATATATCTCTGTATTTGTAGCAACAAGCGGGAAAAAGTGCCTGAATTACTATGCAGAAGAAATTCTCCAGAATACAAATGCGAGGGGAACTATTGGTCGTCTGGACGTGTCACGACCGAGGCAAACGACACAAACACACCTGGGGAAATCATCAACTGCCAGTGATGTCTTTTCGTTCCGACTCTCATAAATTGAATACATATGATCATAAAAAGAGCAACGCCAAATTTCATGTCCACCCCCAAAGTCGAGTCACACCCGTTACGCAAATCTGGCACCGAGTCTCCGTCCGGACTCGGACGAGCATCATACTCGGCCATGGCAAACACAATATATCAATCAAAAAGGGTTCTCCCGCGCAGCCTGTCTCTTGCGCACCTCCTCCAAATTCACTGACACGAGCCAGAAAAGTTCCCGCCTTGTTCAGAGCGGTAAAGTTGTGCTATAATTGGTGCTAACTTCAAGTTGATGCAGTGTTGGCAATTGGTCCACCACAATGAGGCTGCAAGCGAGATGGGCTGCACCAGGTTTGTGAGTATATAATAGTTAGAAAGGATACATGCTAAAGTCTGTCCATAGTCACGCTCGATGGCGGATTTTCACGAGTCGTGTTTATACCGGACGGGGATGCTATACCTTATTCATGGCAACGACTTGAAGGATAAAGGATCATGATGGGCCGCGCGTGCGTATCACTGCGGGACTGCGCAGCAGCCGAGTCAATGAGTCAATGGATTTCAACTGACGTTGGCTTGCTTACTACCAGCTGACAAACACAATGAATCTATTACCGAAATGATATCAACTTTGGGGGGGCATAAATACGGCGGATCCAAGGCGCTCATCTTTCAGAGTCCCTGCCCACCTATTTCCGTATCATCATGACAACAACACCCAAAGTCCAATACCGTCAACTCGGCAAGTGCGGCCTGCGAGTCTCCGTCCCCATCGTGAGTGATGCAAAAGAGCTGCAATATCCGCCGACCCTGACCAAATGTGTGTTGTCTGGCGTTATCATAGCTGGGAGCCATGAGCTATGGTTCGTCGAAATGGAGCGTACGTAGCCTCGCCGCTCCATGAGATCGTAGCCTGATGCCCCACATCATCCAGCCATGGATCCTCGACGAGGAACCTTCGCTCGAAGTCATGAAAACCGCATGGGACCTCGGGATCAACACGATCGATACCGCCAACATGTACTCCAACGGTGAATCCGAACGTGTCGTGGCCAAATTTATCCAAAAGGTACTCTTATCGTGATGTGTGGTTCTTTGATTTCCGACCGCCGTCTAATCGCCATCGCTAGTATCAAATCCCGCGCCATCAAATCGTGATCGCATCAAAATGCTTCGGCGTCGTCCCAGACGATGTTTCAATTGCCGGGTATCTCCTGCCCGACCTCAAGAATCAGCGACAGTACGTCAACCAGAGTGGTCTTTCCCGCGCAGCTATCTTCAATGCGGTCAATGCCTCACTTGCGCGCCTGGAAACCTCCTATCTCGATCTCCTCCAAATTCACCGATACGACCCAGAAGTGCCAGCCGAGGAAACAATGAAAGCGCTGCACGACCTAGTTGAGAGCGGTAAAGTGCGCTACATTGGGGCAAGTTCGATGCGGTGCTGGCAATTCGCGCACCTGAACGAGGTGGCAAGCAAGCATGGCTGGACTACGTTTGTGAGCATGCAAGATGAGTACTCGTTGCTTTACCGCGAAGAGGTATGTTTGCGCTGCATAATACCACTCTACTGGACCATTCATACGATCGCGCGATGTAGGAACGCGAAATGCTTGCGTACTGCAAGTTCAACGGAATTGGTGTCATCCCTTGGTCACCTCTTGCAGGGGGTGACTTGGCCCGTTCCATTGGCACAGAATCTGTTCGACTCAACTTAGCGAAAGGTAGTATATTTGAGAGGAAACACACAGAGGCCGACAAGACGATCATCAGCCGTGTAGAGGAGCTGGCGAAGAAAAGGGATGTCAAGATGGCCCAAATCGCGCTCGCGTGGATCGATCAAAAAGTTGTGAGCCCAATCGTGGGCGTCAACTCCGTCGAGCGGCTCAAGGAGAGCATCGTGACGGAGATCACGCTGACAGCGGAGGAAGTGACGTATTTAGAAGAACCGTACGCATACCTTGGTCTGCTCAGTATTAGCCCCGACTGATCGTTCACTATAGATACATGCCAAAGCCTGTTCGTGGTCACGAGTGATGAAATGGGTGTGTGATAGGTGTATCACCTTTGTATTTGTAACATGTGAGTGAAAAAGAAAAAAAGGGGGTGAGTTATACAAAAGAAAATATCAGGAATACAAGTGCGAGGGGAGCGAGACACGAATATGTATATAGTATTTCAGAATTCAAGGTAGATGGGTCACCGGTGCCCAAGCGTACACAAGTGCGAGGGGAGGTATACCGTCTCAAAACTCAAGTAGCCGGGTCATGTAACACCGCAAGAAGAAACCGGTCGTCTGTACCATGGCTGTCAATGTCGCACTATTGACCGAGGAATAAACACACCTGGTGAAATCATCAACTCGTGTCGTTTCGTCCTGATCCTCATAAATCGAATATGATCCTAAAACGACAACGATCGATGAGACGATTCCTATCGCCCAAGTAAATGGCGATCACATACCCCATCGTTCTCTTCACCACTGACCTCCTCCAATCCCGCCTGCACGTTTTCGACGATTCGTGCAATCACCCTCGCGTACTTTCTGCCCTGCTCGCCCTCGAACACAACACCCGAGTGGCGGATGATGGACACCTGGTCACCGCGCGAAAGGACGAGGTAGCCAAGTACGGAGCGATGAGCCGAAAGTAGTGCAACGGTTTGTTCGAGTTCGGGTGGCATAGGCGTGTGTGCGTGTGTAGTGTGCGTCCCAGTCGTCGCGGTGAATCGCTCGGGTGAGGGTGGGGTGGGAGTGGCGGGGGCTGCTGCGAAAGAGGTGCTCATGAGGACCGATATGCTTTGCGCAGCCTATTCGAAATGGGTTCAGGGTGCGAGGCTTGGTAGTTTCCAACAAGCAACGCTTGAGGTTTTACCAAAATAGGAAAAAATAAATGGCTCTGTTTAGTGTAGTCCAGCTCATGTTACATGTATCATACGGTCAAGTAGCAGCCCCTTGCGGGGCGAGGTAAGATCTTCAACTTTATGCGTAAACAATAGGTACAACTATGTATGTTTCGCAAGAACCAGGTAATCTAGAAAAAAACACAAGACAAAGAGCACCTGCGAAATCAACAGGCAGATGCACACAGTCCAATTCCAATATTCGTCATGACGCAGAGCTGATGCCAGCACCGACGTCGTGCTCCCCCGCAGCCGGCTCGCCGCTCTCGACGCTAGGCCTAGATCCCGCCTCCGTGTTCGTACCCTGGTCCCGATTCCACTCTGGTGTTGGGTCCGGCCCCGCACTCGAGGCCATCCGCCGCTCCGACCATTTCCCCGACTCCACCTCCTTCGCCCACACTCGTTGTCTCTCCCTCAACTTTTCCCTCCTCTTCCTCATCATTGCTTTGTCGTCCCTGCTCAATACGCGCAGCAAAAAATCTTCCGTGTGCGGGACGTAAAACAAGCGATACGTTCGCACACACACACGGATCTCAAGTGCACCGCGGGCAAGCACGTCGGGTGTCGTTGCCGTCACCGACGGTCGCACGTTCCTACGGGTACGTACACATGTTGGTGAGCAAGACCAACTAAGGCGAAAATTAAACTCGGACGTACCTTTTCAAAAACGGTCGATGAAGTCTTGACATGGGAAGACCCTGGGCCGAGTCACCCTGAAAAAACCCACCACTCACTCACACGTGCAGGGTAACACACCAAAGAGAAACCCACCGAAACGTACGCGTCGATATACGATTGCCATCGTTCAGCCAGAATCTCTGCGTCGTAGGCTTTGGAGTCGTCTTTTGCCAACAATTGTATAGTCATTGTCTTTGCTCTTTGTATCTGGTCACCATTTCAATATATCTATCAAATGCGGTATCATGCAGGATTGGCGCACCCAATCGATTCGGTAAATGTTCTCTTCAGGACCCATGATATTCTCTGCCAACCGACGGCTGTTCGTCTGGTCTTGCATCGTGGGCGACACCAGCGCTCGGTCTCGTCTCAACAGCTCAAGCAAGTCGTGACACCGCGGGTCTGACAGCACGAGTTGCACCTGTTTGATGAATGCGCCGAGTACCTTGTCAATCGTGAATATACGGTATGCATCCTATGACTCGCAGTTCAGTCGGCATGCAACAGGTGGAGCGTGAAAACAGACCTTGTATCCAAACATATACCGCATCTGCTCCTCGAACCCATGTTGATCGATCTCGTTGTCGAATAATCGTTCGCAAGACTCGAGCATAAGTTCGTAAAAGTGCTCTGCGTGCGCAATCCGTTCGTCTATCTGGGCGAGCGACGGTATCGTCAACGCCTTGACATCACTGGAGGCCGTAGTGGCAGCAGTGCTCTTAAAGGGTCGGTTTGGCATCGACACAGCGAGGTTCTTGAAAAATAAGAAACGGGAATACAAGACCTGACAGAACAGTCCATCTGTCACCATATTAGGTATCATAGAATACTCCACTTACCTCGAGTAATCGCAATAACACATAATATATATTGTTGCAGAAAAAGACATGTTTCCGCGATGCGAGTCTTGGTGTCGAAGTGGCTTCACCCTCAGTTTTTCCTTCCTCCAATCCGTCGACTTGCATCGCGTCAGGCGGCGTTGGTGAGACAGGTCGAGACGGTGCAGGCGATGTCCCGTCTTGACCACGCGTCTTCCGGTTAGTCGACTTGGCTTGCTCGCTTTTCAACAACTTCTTTCTTAAATCGCCACCTGAGGAAGTGCCACCCGCCTTCCGTCCTCGGTTGCCTCCGGTACGCGACGAGTTCCCGCTCACTGCACTCGCCGTCTCGACGTCATCAGCGACGCTGCTCGCATCATCCGCGCCTTCCCCATCAATCACCTCTTGGACAGTGAACGCACGATTGAATGCTTCGTGGTCGAGGACAAAAAAGAGCGGGATGAAACTCCTCAGGAATGCCTCCACTCGCTTGCGGTCAGCGCCATTGATCTGGCCCTGCGTCCGATCCAACATCGACAGTGTCATCTTGATGACGTCCTGCAACACGCCAACGTCTTCAATGTCGTATGCCAGCTGGTGTCTCGGTCGCGTGCGCGTAAACAGCGGGTCAATGTACGACGCCCGCTTGTCCATTTGCTCGTCCCGTATCGCCTCGATCTGCGAGATGAACGCACGTGCGGAGGTCGCTTTCTTGTCCATCGTCTTGAAGTTGATGGCTTGGTGGTCGAGTGACTTGTGGTAGTTCCGCGCGTCGACTTCGCGCCATATCTTGTTCCATTCCCTCTGTGCACGTTTCCACTCTTCCTCTTTCTCCCTCAGGCGCATGAGCACGACGGGAATGGCAACTGATGGGGTGTCCTGCATCGCCTGAAGCACGTCTAAACCCGCTTCTCGACCATATATTTTCTTGATGATGCGTTGGTGTATGCTCTTGCCAGATCCACCCAAGTTGGGCTTGAGCTTGAATACGGCACGCTCTTCAGGGGTGAGTTGGGCAATCTTGTTGCTAATTGGTTCGAGCATTCCGATCGTGCGTACGATTGCTTCGATGTGGAAATCATACTCATGCCGCTCTTCTTCCGAACGATGGAGGGCTTCTTCGTAGACGTTCTTTTTATGAGCAATGAACCCCGAGTCTTCACTCGACCATGTTGGATGAGAGACCCATTCGTCATTCAAAACCGATTTGCACATCTCGTCACGCCCCGAACAAGTCACTTGAGCTTCCTGTGCACGTAAACAATGATCAGCAATCCCGTTTAGTACAACGGATGTACACGTACGGTAGACGGCATACGCCTGTAGCTGCCCAGTTGCAATCCAGTATTGATGCGACCTGGTCTCAGTGGCATGTTGGGCGCACTCTGGCCCTGTGCACGTGCCCACGACTGTTGCTGTTGTTGTTCCTCCAATAACCATCTCTCCCTCTCTCCCCTATCATCCCATCCAAGAATTTCTCTAAATTGACGCATGAGCTCGCCATCTCCGAGGAAATTTCGTGCCTCGCGGACGAGGCGGGCTGTATCGATCAATTCCTGGGTGAAGAGATTGACAAGGCGCAAGAATTCGTTGAATGCGTCGCGATTGTTGATCGCTCGTTTGACCCGATCAAAGAAGTGCGTTTCATCGAGATTGGGAACGGCGATGGAGTGCGCGTATTGTTGTTGCACTTGTTGCAGTTGTACTTGATGAACTGACGAAAAGCCTGGAGACGGAGCTCGTTCCATGCCATTGGTGGTACCATTGACTGTCAAAGGTGCCTGTTTGGGCTTCTATCAGCGTCAGCACATCAGGAAAAGTTGGGCTAGATGGTGACGTACACGCTGAGTGGGTCCGGTTTTGGGTGCTATCTCCCTCTCACGCTCGCGTTCGTTGCCTTTTCGTTTTCGCTTTTGAGGAACAGTTGCCGCTTCTGCGGCAGCAGCGAGGGAGACCTCGGGCCTACGTCGCATCGGTCTGTCTAGAGGTGTGTTGGACCTCGTACGCCGGGTTTCCGTAGGAGCGGTAAGACGGCCATCTTCCATGTCATCAAAGACTGCCTGAGTCTTCTCAGGCATGAATATTCGAAAATCAGAACGCAAATCGGGATCATCTTTGAACAGTCGAGCGATCTCGGCGGACACCTCCCTCTAGACAGAACACAGGACCGTTCAGTTGCAGCATATATGCGCATAGAATGAACTTGCCTCGTCGACAGCGTCAGCCATATTATGATACCTGCCAAGTATCTCTAGGAAACGACGATATGTCGCTTCGTCGCATCGTTGTTTGATTTTCTGCACGTACTGTACTGCGGGTTCGATGGATACATTGTCCAATCCCACGCCATACATGCTCGGATCAGGCGGAAGGACGTTTGCGGGGCCTGTAGCGGGACCGTCGACACGAGGCAGTGAAGGGCCACCGCTCGAGCCAGTCGATTCGTCGTGGGTTGACTGAAACATCGTTCCAGAAGGTGTAGTGACAGTGATCACAGCAGACTGTTGTGGATCTGTAGAACACTCTATGCGATAGCCAAGGGGAAGGAACGTGTTGAACCCTTGGATGAGCGCCGGGTGGCCACTGAAGAGGTGGGAGACGCGTCTGATGACACCAGGCGTGTCTATCCTGTCCCAAAAGTAAGCGCATGATCCGGCAAGGAGCCAAGTGCCACTCTTACAGCTGACTCTTGAAATCTTTCATGATGTCCAAAAATTGATTGTACACTTCTGGCTGGTCCTGAAATTGGACTTTGACGGCGTCGAGATAGCTCAACGCATCCGTGACGTTAAGTTGACGTTCCTGGGATTGGCCTTCAACATAAGAAAGTGGTGGGAGTCGCACGTTGGATTGGGCCACACTCGAGGATGGAGCAGACGACTCGGGGGGCATGGTTGTGGGCGCAGATTCCGCGTTGCGCTGCGCGGGCGACATGCTGACGTCTCTCTTCACCTCCGCAAGTTCCTCAGCTGGGGGTGGTGGCACTTCTGTGGAATCTTCCTTGGTGGCAATTGCAGGTTCTGATTCTTCGCTACCCGGACGTTTGGCCCGCCCAGGCTGTTCCTCGGCCATTTCCACTTCGGTTAAGTCCATGGCCATGTCCTGCTTGGCTGCAGCCAATGGCTGATCGGACGCACTAGACGCTGATATCTGCATCATACCCACAGCGGGTTCTGAGTTCGGCTGGATGGCCGATGCTGGCGCAGTGGTAGCGTCGTTGTGGTCGTGGGCAGATGATTGAGTGGCAAGAGGTCGTTGTGGACGCTGTTGTTGATCTTGCTCAACGTCCATCACGACGTCGGGCTGTGTTGACTTGACAGATCCACAGTTCTCTGCTTCGCGTTCGCCGTCCATTTTGGGGTTCGGTTGGCAGTTGCGACGGAATCGTGAAAATGACGAGGGCGACACTTCGATCACGCGGGTGGCTGTGCAAGGGCGGATTGATTCCGATGTCGTTCTCACGGTGATGCTGAGCCTAGAGGGTGTTTTCTCTTGTAGGGCATATGGTGTAGCTGGTTATCACATCCGCTTAGCATGGCGCTGAGTGCGGGGGGTCTCCGGTTCGAGTCCGGATTTGTCCACTTTTTTTTTCCCCTCTGCAGAGTTAGTAATATTAACAACAAGCTTATTTCGGATCAAAACTTTAATCAATCAATATCAGCAGTAGTAGCAAGGTTGGGATAGTCAACATATTCTCCGGCTGAACGTATATCAGCTCCCAAGGGCCAAAGCCACGC